>CAKNXH010036084.1:0-19854 GCA_932178445.1 Andricus quercusramuli | reverse complement strand
CGTTACGCTGTAGCGTAATGTTTGCGTTCGGCCGGTCCGCCAGGGTAATGCTCCTTCGCCAACTGTTTTTATTCTAACATTCCTCGAGTAAAAGAAATAACACCTCAGCATATAAAAAATAAAAAATGTTACCTTTTTATAGAAGGGTTTAGGGACTAAACTCTGTCTGACAACCTAGATAACAATCGTGCGACGCACAGTACTCGAATACGTGCGAGGCACGCTGTGCGGGTCATAACACACGCATGCCGCCATCACCTGTCGCCATGCTGTGATGGGTAGGTAGAGTGCGTGCGTAATGCGTCTCATATCGCCATCACGACGTACTTCACGTATGGCTGCGTATGAAAGCCTATCTGCGACGCATGTGTGCGTTCATCCTGTAGATAATTAATAATTCCATAATAGTGGTCTAATTAGATCCTAGATATTTTTATTTATTTAAAAACTAAATTTTATACTTTATTGCGCTATCTAAACAGTTCCAATTAATCAAAAATGTTTATTTTGTATTCAAATAATATTTTGAAAAATCCCAATTTGAATTTTAAATGGGTTTTTCTTTAAATGACATTGCTGGTGAAATTACAATTTTTAAGTTTAATTTCAAATAACGCATGAAATATTTTTTACTTTTTATAACTCCAATTTGTAATTTTAATTCCATAAAATTTAGAATCACTGTATATAAATTTGTTGAAGTATTTGTAGAAATGCAACTTTAATGTTTAATCGAATTTTCTTAATTTTGAATACTTCTTTTTTGAATACTTCAATTCTTCAATACATCTCTAATTTTCTAATTAATTTTAATCAATTTTATAATGATGTTGATACTTTCAAGTTGAGATAGGAAGTTTGAAAAGCACGCTCAGTTGTTGAAAATGATATCTTTGCGAAATGATGATGGCCGTCGCGCGTCCACATGTCTCCCCGCTCTGTCTTCCGCAGTCTGCCGCCATCAGCCCGCGTTTACCGTTATTTTGTTCATAGTTTTCCGTGTTTTACTCATTTTTTTTTTGATATAATTGTGAAGTGAAGTGCTTTTAGTTGTTTATGCTTATTTCGATAGGAGTTTATATAGAATACAGCAGCTTTAATATCAATTGCAGAGTAGTTATTATATGTATACAAAAATAACCTTATTTTTTCTTATAATTTCGTGAATTTATCAGAATAATAAATTTGTTCATTCAAAATAACAATTGATTTATTCAACATAGATATTTTGATATATAAATAGTATTTTAGGATTAATGGTACAGTCGCACGATGATCGCATTTCACACGCACGCGTGTGACCATCGCCCGTGCGAGCGATATGCGTCTCATATGAGGACGCATCCTGTCATCCGTGGTGAACGCACGCGTGCGGATTAATCCGCATGCGTGCGTGCACTGTGAGTCGCATATATGCGACTCACATCACATTTTTATCTGGGAAGGGGGTGTAACAGTGGCGTTCACCCACTAGCGATGCCGTCGAACGACATTTCCCGATCTCGACGCTCGGGATCGGGTTTTCGATACTCCTTCGACAGATGTGCACTTCTTATTGTTGAACTTAGCGGAGAGGGAAATTTGATAATGGCTTGACGTCACTCGGTCCTCCCTGACTCCTCCTCTGCCTGCTTAAACCGGTTATGTCTGGAGTGAAAATGCTTAAATTTATTTTTTTTTTTCAATAAAAAAGAAACTTTTTTCATATTTGGCAATATTGGACTGTTTATTGAAAAGGATCAAATATAAAGCAGATTTTGAAAAGTGAACCATTTCCAGCTGAATTGTTTTAAATAGAATGCATTCTATTGAATCGTGAACTAAACATTTCAGAGTGCAGCATCCTACATTCAAATTTTCAACTTTAAAGTTGTAATTTTTTCCTTTTCAAATTGTTAATTCGTGAAAAAAAGTTGTATACTTTAATGTATAAATAATAATAGAATTATTACTTCAAAAAGGTTTAAAATATACATTATTTGACATCTAATGAAACAAGTCTCTGGTTAAAAATTTTTTTGTTCTGTTTTTCACTTAAGACTTCTTCAACTGATATGATTAACAAATTTATTAATTCATTCTTCAATCTGGAGTATCACAAATGATGGCGTGGCTACATATTTCTTGAGCCGAAATGTTTGAAATGTTCTATTTATACAAGCTTTTTCATCAATATAGTAAAATTTTCCAAAAAATATATGAATTTTTAACAATTCAGTTAAACTTCCATTCGAACAGTTTAATTTTAAAACCAAATATGTACGATGAATTCTCAATGAAAACGTAAATAGTTAAATTTTTAATAGGAGATGGAATTCTTAAATTGTTACTTCAGAAAATTATTTTTAACCTAAAAAAAAGAGTTTTCAGCAAAATAGTTACATCCTCAACCAATAAAATGAAATTTTAACCATGTAGTTCAAATTTCAAACAAGTAGTAGAATTTTCAACCAAGAAGTTAAATTTTCTACAAAAAAGACTAATTTTTCAGACTTGAATTTTCAAGTAAAGAAATTACTTTTCAAATAAATTGATGAAGGTTAATTTGTAAACAATAAAATGAATTTACAGCAATGCGTCTCAACTGTCAATCAAGAAGTTGAATGTTCAACCAAGACACTTAATTTTACACCAAAAAGACCAATTTTGAACATACACATGAATTTTCAACACTGTAGTGAAATTCTAAACGAATTTTTACTCGAAAATCAAAAAGTTCTGTTTTCTGTTAGAAAAATTAATATTTAACCAAAAATAATAATCGTCGCGAGAATAGCTTCAATTTTCAAACAGAAAAATAAATTTTCAATCAATGATGTAATTCAATTTTCAACTGAATAAGATAAAGTTTCATCCATAATTAAAATGGATACATCTTTTATGGTAAAAATTAATGCCCAAACAATAGAAACGTGTTTTCAATGATACAGTTAAATTTGCAACGAAAGAAGCAATTTTTAGTTGAATTTTCATATGAAGAGATTGTTTTTTCAGCTAAAATGATGAATGTTCAAGTTGACTACTTAGATTTACAGTTATGAAATAAATTTCCACCTAAACCCAACGATTTTGCGACGAAATAGTTGAATTTTTTACAAATTAATTTATTTTCCCAAAAATATATAATTAGTTCAGTTTCAACCAAAACGATGAATTTTCAAGCATTTTGAATGAATTTATCAATATTCATATTATTTATAAGAATTATTTGCGGCAGAATAATTAGTTGATTATTATTATTTTCTCTCGATTCCCCACCAAGAAAGTGAATTTTCACCAACAAATCAAATACTTCAATTGCCAGGAAAAAAGAAATTAATTTTGAAAAAAAAAAAATTCTCAACAAAATAGTTATATTTTTAAGCAAATCCTGTTCAACTAAAATCCAGAATGTTTGACCAGGAAAATGAATGTCCAACCTAGTAGTTGAATTTTCAACTACAAAGGCTACATTACATTTTCAACTGAAAATGGAATAGTTAAACTTTCAGTTTCAAAAATTAATTTTCAACTAAACAAGTCAATTTGAATGGTTGAAATCTTTCAAATGTTCTACTTATAGCGTTCTGTGTATAGCGAAATTTTTTCAGAAAATCTCATTGGTAATAAAATTTCATCAAGGTCAGATGAAAAAACGATTTCTCTTCATTTAAAAACGCCTGATATGTAAATCCCTTTATGTAATTAGTTAATAAAGTAAACAAATATTGATGTATAGCGACATTTTTTCAAAAAATCTCATTGGTAATGAAATTTCAGCAAGGTCAGATGAAAAAAACGATCTTTTTTTGTTTAAAAACGCCTGATATGTAAATCTGCTTATGTAACTAGTTTATAAAATGAACAAATATTGATTTGTAGCGAAATTTATCCAGAAATTCTCATTGGTAATAAAATTTCAGCAAGGTCAGATGAAAAAAACTATTTCTTTTCGTTTAAAAACGCCTGATATGTAGTATGGAAGTATGGAAGTATGGAATCCTATGTTCAAAAAATATGGCGATGAATTGGAATCAGTCCAGGAAAGGTTTTTAAAATTCCTTTCTCTGAAAAAAGACGGAGTGTATCCGAATCGTGGATCAAACTATTCAGAATTGTGCGAAAAATTTTCATGGCTTACGCTTTCCGAACGTAGAATTTTCGCAAGCTGCTACTTTTTATTCAAGCTCATGCGAAATGATGTAGACTCGCCTTTGCTAATAAGCTGTCTCCAATTTAAAGTTCCAAGATTGTCTGCTAGACACGTTGTCCCGTTCTATTTACCGTTGCCAGACTCAATGATTGGTTTTAACTCACCTATTTTTGTGATGTGCAATCATATGAATTTAATGCACAAAAGATCTAATGTGCAATTAGACATGCAAATCATTAGCCATAATCAATTCGTAGACAGCCTTAATAAGTACATATTAGCCGAACGCTCTTAGCTCTTTATAATTATTTACGAATAAGTTCATAAGAAGGTATGATTATAATTATATTATTTTCTAGTAATTAGTAGTAAATACTATAAATGCGTTTGGATTATATTTGATAATATTAATTGTAATAATTTTATACTATGCTGTATGCAATATCTTTGTTGCCTGATGATGGTTTCGACCAAAGGCATTTGTTTGAATAAATAAATAAATAAATATGTAAATCTGTTTATGCAATTAATTAATAAAATAGACAAATATTGATTTATGGCGAAATTTTCTCAGAAAATCTCATTGGTAATTAAATTTCAGCAAGGTCAGATGAAAAAAACGATTTCTTTTTGCTTAAAGCCTACAGAAAATTTGCGGCCGCATTTTGAAATATTATAAACCGCTAAAAAATTTGCCTTGACTTAATTTGTATTGTCTGAGGTGTAATTAAATAAGCACAACTGTGAATATTTATCAATTAAAGAACAATGTTTATTGAAATACGTGGTAAAATTGCTCGCAGGAAATTTTCAAAGTACACAAATGGTATGTTTCGCAGAAATAGAGTGAGTCATTGCTATCTTTGCGCAGGAGTGCCGAACTACATTTTTTGTTACACCTGCATGTACATGAGCGCCATGTACAGGCATCCAGAGGAGGATTTGGCGAACAGTGCGAGAAAGTCTCATTTCGGTGCCTGTAGATGGTGCGCAAAAAGGCTTTTCCGTGGGGGAGTTTCAAACATTATATTACTTGAAAATGTTTTTGTTTGTCGAAAAGTATGGTGCGCGGCTGGGAAGCCCGAGCGGAAAAATATTTTTGTTAAAAAAGTAATTACTATTGTTGCAAAATAAATAAAATTTCGATCTGTGCCTGACCCGTAATTGCAAACTTGTGAAAATCTGAGGAAGCTCATAAGCAGTCACAGCGTGCTTTTCGTTCATCTAACTTAAGATATCAATATAAATTTCTCCATTACAAGTCAATAAAAATAAATAAATATATACATGTTAAGGTAGGTCGAAAATAACAAATTCTGGGATTCGAAATTGCTACAACGCGAAAGAGTAGTGTTTTTGAACACAGCCAATTTTAGAATGACTTATTTTGGTATTTAATAAAATTATCTTCGTAACTTGTGGGTTTCCACTTTTTCTGAGTAGATCTGGGCTTTTTACGCATAAAAATGCACTAGAAATAAAATCAAAAAGATCCAGGAACCGAAATTATAATTACAGCGCATTTTTTGATGTTTGATTTTGATAAAAATGGAATTGCTTAGCGGAATAAGCATGGGAAATCGGCCCCCGTTCGTATGAAGCTTAAATTGATGTCATAAGTTCGTTTCCATGAGGTATGAAACTCCATCGAGTTTCAACTTAAAAATCCCATTTTTGTAGGAGATATGGAGGGGGAGAGCAAAATCAAAAAAGTGATTTTTCTCGAAAACGGCTCGACCGATTTTGATGAACAAAATCTCTCTGGAGTATTAAAATAAACATTGATAAATTTCTCGAACAAAGAATAAGCATTAAAAACATGTTTTACAATTTTGAAACAAAAAAATTTCTATGTTCTTTTAGAGATACCACTTTTATTTTCTCAAGAAAATATCCTTGCATTGTGTACTGCAACTCAGATTTTTTATGATTTTTTGTGTGTGGTGAAACATAGTTAAAAAAAAAAAATTTTACGTAACGGTGCGGCGGCGCCCGCTGCCGAGGTTCACGGTGGATGAATGGGACCCATTTTTTTAAAGGACGTCTGCACTTTGCCTATACACGTATAGTTTCCAGAGTTTACCACTGTCATTTCGAGCCATTTGATCAATAGAACCGTTTACACTAATCTTCGGTTTTTGTGACGGCCTCGGGTCTGGTAGTCTTAAAATCAAATGTTCTGCAAAAGGATTTTCAAGGCACCTTAGCACAAAGTTGCATAATGTTTCAAAAATTATGAAAACGTCTATGCAAATATATCGACATAGCGCATAATACATAATTAATAATTCGCCATAATTACGTATGCGTAATTACAAAATATTTTAGCACATAGAAATGCCTGGGGGGTCGCGACTTACACAACTCTAGTCAAGACTCTTTATCGTTCGGTAAGCATAGATATAGTAGATCAGAGACGCCCGGGGTGAGAATGACGGTAACAGTCAAGCTTGAAGCCGTCACAAAGTCTGATGTCCCAAAATCCAAAGAATCATGTATTTCTTTTCTAAATTAATTCTGAATTTTATTTATAGCTAACCAAACCTTATGATATAACGTTCATTTTTTTTACGCTGTTTAATGGAGGCAATCAAAAACGATTACAGCAACCATCACTTGTTTTTTGCGTATGCATAAAAATAGAAGACGATCGCAGCGATCGTCATTTGTTTGTGGCGTATACATGAAAACAAAAGACGATCGCACCAATCGTCATTTGTTTGTGGCGTATGCATGAAAACAGGAGATGATCGCAGCAATCGTCATTTGTTTGTGGCGTATGCATAAAAACAGAAGACGATCGCAGCAACCGTCAATTGTTTGTGGCGTATGCATGAAAACAAGAGACGATCGCAGCAATCGTCATTTTTCGTGGCGTATGCATGAAAACAGGAGACGATCGCAGCAATTGACATTTGCTTGTTACATTTTCATGAAAAGTTCGATGCTCAATTTCTCATTCTGCCTAGTAACAGACACAAGCGAGGACTGAGTTCAATTTCCAGTAGGTGTTCTGCGGTCTCATAAAATAGTACGATATTTCATCTCTTTTCTTTATTCATCATTATTGAATATCTGGTTTCATTTTATTCATTGAATGATTTCTATCATTTGTGTTAATTAATAATTAATTATTATTCTTTAAAAAATGTCTTCAGCACTAAAGCATTTGAAGTGTGCTGGCTGCGACATTTCTGTCAAGAAAATGATTGGTAGAAAAAAAATGGTAGGAACTAAAGAAGAAGCGAATTGTTTTTCTAGCTCTTTAAAAAGAACAATAGCTGTTAAGGATACTTTATGTCGCAAATGCCGACTTTCTATTTACAAAAAAGATAATCGCGTAGAAGATTCTGAATTGGAAGCTGATTCAACTTTTTATCCATCATTCGTAATCAACGTAAAAAAATGAAGCTACTCCTGAGATCGAACATATTGAGATTCCACTTCAGAGAACTGTTTTCACGCATAAATATTGTTGTATTCGTCATTCTACAGACAATCTGGTTGTAATTCCGGAAGAGGCTCGGATGCAATCCTGCATAAAAAATCAAATCTACATACCGGTTGGTAATCGGTGCTGTCCAAGGCATATAATTAAAAATCGCATTTTCATAGAAGATCTTAGACTTTTGAAAGTACACTCTAATACAACGAGTCTAATGTATTAGAGTTATCCAAAGTAATGGAAACTCTTTTTGTCAAATGCGATGCGACTTTATTTGATAAAGTCGGCGAATGCAGCCTCCCAGAAAAAGAAGTTAAAGTTTTTACGGGCTTGACATATGGGACCAGCTTAATGATTTAAAAGATAAGATGATTTCTTTGAGAAACTGTTCATCCCGTTCAGTAATTCAAGCTCTGGTTCTGTTTCTCTTCAAACTACGTACAGGAAACTCAAATAAAATAATCAGTTCTGTCTTTCAGTTAGATAATGAACAATCAATTTCTGATTATTGTGCAAGCGTAATTAGATCTTTCGAAACTGATATTCTACCATTTTCTTTTGGCTTAAGTGCTTTGAACAGAGATGATCTTATTAATAATCACACTACGGAAATAACGAGGAAACTGTTTGATGTGAGTGATAATTTATTCATAATTTGTGATGGTACGTATGCACGACACCAAAAAAGTTCCAACAACGAGTACCAGAGGAAATCTTTTTCGGGGCAAAAGAAAGTTCCTCTTTGCAAACCCTTCACTATCTGTACGACTGACGGTTTTGTGATTGATATGCTTGGACCGTATCTTGCAAATAAAAATGATGCGGAAATTCTGAAAAATATTTTGGAAGATGCAAATGTTCTACGCACCTTTTTAAAGGAAGGTGATACTTTTGTACTTGATTGCGGATTTCGTGATATCCCAGGAAAAAAGAACCGATAGCAAGCGAGTCGGTTTGAATTACGTATCTGTCATTTGCAGATTTAAAAAATAAAAATCCAATCGGTTGGCCACATTTTTAATCTGTCGCCTGTGCGCGATGCTTCAATCTGCCATTCCACATTCGTTAAAATGCTGAGTGAATAGACTTTAATGAGACTGAATAACCTGAAATATGTTCTATGGGCATTATGAATGGGTTGAAATTCAATATGAAATGGAGATCTTAAAAGATCACACTCAATGGTAAAAATACGATACACAAATAGCAACTTTGTATGAGCGTGAATCTGACACGTATAAGCTACCCCAGGTTATGATCAACTGAGTGGGAACTGCTGGTTACAATTTGAAAAAATAAATTGTTTCCAATGAGAAGTATGAAGTAATAAATTTGAATTGGAAAAGACAGATTAAATAAAAATTAAAGCAATTCAAATTAAATAATATTGTAATATATTATAATTAATGCAACAATTTATTTCTAAATTGAATAATTATGAAGTTTTAATTATTTTTTCCCAATGATTTCAATCAATTATCCTGTACAGAAATTATAAGATTTACACTGAATGTGCCACTGCCATTGTTTTATTCAGTGCACATCCTAATGGCTACAGGGAGTGCATGTGTCAGAAACAAACTACGCAATCCGCTCATATATATTTGCATCCCAAACATCTAAATGTTTAGGATTTCAATATCCGCATTTTTGTTAAAGATAATTTATATAAAATAAAACGTGAGTGATAGTTTTTGTGAATTTAAAATTGATGTATGGTGAATGTGAAGTTTCATAACCTGAAGATTGTAACTTATTAATTTGTTACTTTCAATGAAAACGAGATTTTATAAACTTAAATTGAAAGAAAAAAATCAGTTTTTAATATGTGAAATATATAAATAAATGTTCAACATTCAGATGTAGTGTGATGCAAATATGTGAAAAATAATGTTCAACAAAATTAATGAAAATGCCAGAAAGTAAATAGTCTATAAATAAAAGTAGACTATGTATTTCAGAATTTGCTTTAAAGTTGTAAATTTAACTATTTTTTAGTGAACAATTTTAGCTAATTGAATTAATTTTTGTTACTTTTAATCAATTATTTTTTATCAGAACTATTAATTGTTCCTGGATCAGATAATACCCATTTATAATCGCTACTGAATGAGTCTCAGAAAAAAATACATTGCCCATTAAAAAACTCATGTTCTCATTCAAAAGTCAGCCTAACCAATGGGTGGCAATATAGAATTCCAGTGACAGATACGCAATTCAAAAGTCATCAAAACCCTTTCAAACGCAAGTGAATGGATTTTTGTTTCCTGGGATTGTACGTAGTTTAGAGGAAAAAAAGCTTAAAGTATTAATGCCTGCGTTGAAAGGCAAGAGGAAGCAATTGACAGCAGAAGAGTCTAATCAGTCACGTTTTGTTACTAAAATTCGCTGGTTTGTTGAATCCGTGCATGGTATATTAAAAAAAAGTATCGCCTTCTTGATCACAAGCTTGATAACAAGCTGTTACCTAAAATGGGAAGTTTCTTTAGAATTGCGGCATTTTTAAATAATACTTTCGGAAGAAGGTCACTCTCAGACGTAGACGTTTTACATGAAGTGGTTCAGAGGATGCATACTCAAAAATCTATCGATAATACTTTGGGTATTGAGGCTGAAAAGAAAGGATGGTTTCGAAAGCAACTACCTTTCCAGAGTATAACATCCGAAGACTTATAGACTTTCCGGAGATGACAAAAAGGGATCTTAAGAATCTATTTACTGGGTCATATCAACTCTCCCAAGCTGTGTCGTATTTAGCTGAAATGGTCAATAAAGATGGCACATTGAATATACAATATGATAGAGATGAGAAAAATGTGCTAAAGGTAAAAGTTCCATCCAGACACATTTTTCGCACAATATATAGGTGTTTTTTGAGGCATAAGCCTAACAGCGTTGGGGATTCGGGCCTGACACTATATGCATGTAAATGTGCTAATGATAGAAGAACAGTTGGTTGCTGTTCTCACATTGCAGCTATGGTTTATTATTTATCTTACGCAAAGTATTTATCAAAAGTTTTTAAATCAGCAGGAATACTGAGCGATTTATTTAAAAACGATAATTGCATTCCAGTAGTTGACAGTGATAGTGAAGGAGTTTGTCAGGCGAGGGGACTCAATTTAAAAAAAGCACCCCGATAATTATGAACTGATGTGAGAGGCGAGGGGACTCACTTTAAAAAAGCACCCCGATGATAAGGAGTTTGAAAACGTACTGCAACCTCCTCGTGGTAAACTCTGGGAACTATACGTGTACAGGCAAAGTGCAGACGTCCTTCAAAAAAATGGGTCCCATTCATCCACCGTTAACCTCGGCAGCGGGCGGCGCCGCACCGTTACGTACATTGTTTTTTTTAACTATGTTCCACCACACAAAAAAATCATAAAAAATCTGTGTTGTAGTACACAATGCAAGGATATTTTCTTAAGAAAATAAAAGTGGTATCTCTAAAAGAACATAGAAAAAAAAATTAAAAATTTTAAAACATGTTTTTAATGCTTACTCTTTGTTCCAGAAATTTATCAATTTTTTTCAATACTCCAGAGTGGTCTTAGAAACATATATTTTGTTCATCACTTTTTCGATTTTGCTTTCGCCCTCAATATCTCCAACAAAAATGGGATTTTTAAGTTGAAACTTGGTGGAGTTTCATACCACATGGAAACGAACTTATGACATTAATTTAAGCTTCATACGAACGGGGGCCGATTTCCCATGCATTTGTGAGAAAAAATTTTCAAACAACAATTTTGATTAAAAAACAATTTAATAAATGTTAAATGTTTGTTCGTGAAATGAACAAATATTAATGCCTGGCAACATTTTTTTAGGCAACATCATTGGCACTATAATTGCAACAAGATGAGAAGAAAAATTGATTTCGTTTCGCTTAAAACCGCCTAAAATGTGAATTTGTTTATATATTTTGTTTATCAAATAAACAAATATCAGTGGATGGTAAATTTCTTCCAGAAAGCATCATTCATTCATTATAACAAGATTATAAAAAAAAGCATTGGTTTCTGCCTATTGTCGGCGATGTACATTTGTTTATAGAATTGATCAATAACATTCAGTCCTGAATTTTGATGGCCACGTCTCATCCAAACAATAAAATCCCAAGTGACTTGAAGTATAAGGAAAATTGTGTCTAGGAGTAGGAGATAAAACATGAAATGCAAAAAAACACTTTTTGCTGTTTGCATTTTACAGGCACGGCACTGACTCCATATATAATTTTTCCCAAGTATTTGAGAGTTAAGGAAAGAAAACTTGTCAAATATCCGGGGTTTTGCGAGATCCTCGGATCAACGTAATTTATAGGATGATGCCTTTGGCTGAGGCAATAATTATTTTCGCGGAAATTATGAATTTTTGGAAAGGGAGAAATCTGCGGATAGCAGAAGACAGCATTTGAATGGCGAGAACCGTTTGCAAATTTATTTTTTTACTGACAATTCTGACATCATAGAAGCAATTTCAGTTGTTATCCAATATTCGAAGACCCAAAACTTGATAATGGCGAACCTAAATTTTGCGAAATACTTCGCAAAATGGAGAAAAACTGGAACAAAATTGAGATGTCCTGTGTATGTGAGGACCATAAGACTGTAATTGTAAGCAGCAAAGCAAACTCGGCATATAAACCAGCTGTCAAATTCGTTCTCCAATGCTCTGAAGTCCGAACAAGAAAAAGAAATGCGTGGAGAATGAGTATGGGTTTGAATTATAGGCCGATAGAATAAGCAGCTTCAGAGTAATGGGCTAGGTTCTAGGCTACAGACTCTGCCGTCATGCGTTCGCGTCCTCGTACTTTTTTCAATTTTTTTTTCTAATTCTTTTCTTCAATAGATTACAGTGTATATGCATAAATATTATAAAAACAATAATAAATAATAACAAAAATATATTTTAGGAATACAAAAATTATTCTTTTAAACACAAAAATATTTTTATCAATCTATTGATTTTTTTTCTCAATCATTTCCTTAATTCATGCATAAATTTCAGGATTTCCGAAATTATAAAAACTATTCATTCGTAAAGTTAAGACAATCTTTTGTTGATAAATATGAATATTTTTTGATTAGGCTGGAGCAACAAAAATCTTTTTTGTGATAAGCTTTTGGAGGGTGGGGGTGCTGAAAAATTCCCATTATCCTCTGATAAATTATCAATAAAATGAAGAACATGAATAAATTCAATAAAATTAATAAAAGGAATAAGACGGATAAAATGAACCAAATAAATAAAATCAATAAAATCACTGAAATCAATGAAATCAGTGAAATCTGTGAAACCAGTATACATTTTATTTGATTGATTTGGTTGATGTTAATGATGTTGTTCTTTTTATTGATAATAAATTGATTTTATTGATTTTCTTTATTTCATTACAAAATATAATGAAATAAATCAAAAAAATCAATTAATTGAATAAAATCACTAAAATCAAAATTGTACTGATTTGTGTGATTTTATTGATGTTGTTCATTAATTTTATTTTATTGATAATAATTTGGTTTTATTGTTTTCAGTGATTTCATTCAATTTATTGATTTTATTTATTTATTTCATTGTGCTTTTTAATAAAATAAAGAAAATCAGTATAAATATTCGATTGTTTATTTAAAAATATAATCAAATTCATCAATAAAATAAATAAATTGAAGAAGATTACTGAGCTCGATAAAATCAATTCATTATCAACAAAATCAATAAAAAACAACATCAATTAAATCAAAATGTTACTGATTTTAGTGATTTTATTCAATTCGATAAAATCAATTCATTATCAACAAAATCAATATTGTTTTGATTTTATTGGTGTTGTTTATTTTTTCATTGTATTTTCTAATGAAATAAAGAAAATCAATATAAATAGTCGATTTCTTTATTAAAAAATACAATCAAATGAATAAAAAAAATCAATAAATTGAATGAAATCACTAAAATCAATAAACTCAATTTATTATCAATAAAATGAACAACATCAATAACATAAACCAAATCAATCAAATAAAATGTATACTGGTTTCACTGATGTCGCTGATTTCATTGATTTAATTGATTTAATTGATTTTATTTATTTGATTCATTTTATCCGTCTTATTCCTTTTATTAATTTTATTGACTTTATTCATGTTCTTCATTTTATTGATAATTTATTGGAGGATAATGGGAATTTTTTTAGCACCCTACCCTCTAAAAGCTTATCACAAAAAAGGTTTTTGTTGCTCCAGCCTATTCAAAAAATATTCATACTTATCAGCGAAAGATTGTCATAACTTTACAAATAAGTAGCTTTTATAATTTCGGAAATCCCGAAATAATTTATGCATGAATCAAAGAAATGATTGAAAAAAAATCAATAGATTGATAAAAATATTTTTGTGTTAAAAATAATAATTTTAGTATTCCAAAAATATATTTTTGTAATTATTTATTATTGTTTTTATAATATTTATGCATATCCACGGTAATCTATTGAAAAAAAAGAATTAGAAACAAAAACAATTTTGAAAAAAGTAGGAGGACGCGAACGAATGACGGCAGTCTGTAGCCTAGAACCTAGCCCATTACTCTGAAGCTGCTTATTCTATCGGCCTATAAACCCACACTCATTCTCCACGCATTTCTTTTTCTTGTTCGGACTTTAGAGCATTGGAGAGCGAATTTGACAGCTGGTTTATATGCCGCGTTTGCTTTGCTGCTTACAAATACAGTCTTATGGTCCTCACATACACAGGACATCTCAATTTTGTTCCAGTTTTTTCTCCGTATTTCGCGACGTATTTCGCAAAATTTAGGTTCGCCATCATCAAGTTTCGGGTCTTCGAATATTGGATAACAACTGAAAATGCTTCTGTGATGTCAGGATTGTGAGTAAAAAAATAAATTTGCGAACGGTTCTCGCCGTTCAAATCAAAAAATTCATAATTTCCGCGAAAATAATTATTGCCTCAGCAAAAGGCTTCATTCCTATAAATTTCGTTGATCCGAGGATCTCGCAAAACCCCGGATATTTGACATGTTTTCTTTCTTTCGCTCTCAAATACTTGGGAAAAATTATATATGGAGTCAGTGCCGTGCCTATAAAAAAAACTTCCAAGTCGGAGTTAACCAACACCCTTAAATCGGTGCATTATTGCGTTCTAAATGTCCTTTTAAAATTTAAACCTCGTTTCTCATTTCAAACCACTGTGAACCGCTACGTCACAAACCCGCATCTGCCGAAGGAGAATCGAAAACCCGACTCGATCCCAAGTCGATATATCGCATTCCGAGCCAAAGTCGAGCCGAGAGAAAATCGATCACGGGTATCGAAAACCCGATCCCGACCCGAGAAAAAACCGACGCGATCTCGACCCGATCACGAGAACGTATCGTATCGAACGGCACCACTAAAGGTTCATTTACCCAGATAACAAAATGCCGGCACGTGGGCCGATTGACCAGACCGACCTGCCGGTACATGCGCAGCTCAATACGCGCGCCATTGATGTTTATATGGCCCGCACGACGTCGGGCGCACGCGGTCTGGTGAAATGCCGGCCATGCTCCGGTAAAATGCAGGAACTAGATCCGGTAAAATGCAGGCTACCATCCGGTAAAATGCAGGCTGAGTGTGCGAGTAGATTAAAATTTAAAAAATCTTTTCTTCTGTAAATAAAATAAAAATTTCCAAATATCGCGGAAGGCAATGACGAGATTCTGCGTATAATAAGTGCAAGTTGAAAGAAAAATGTCAATATTATAAAAATATCTTTTTATAATATTGAAATTTTTCTTTCAACTTGAACTTTATATTATTATACGCAGAATTTCATTACCTTTCGTGCTATTTGCTAATTTTGTCGATTTGAAGGACACCGACAGCAAAAAATTGCTAACAAATTTTTTGTTCCACACACAGCCAAAACAATACCAAAAACCGCAAACGATGAAAGGTATAACTTCGTTATACAAGTGGATTACTCCGTTTTTAAAGAGGATTACTCCATTTACAAGTGGATTACTTATTCTTCTATTTTATCTGGAACGAATAACAATTATTGTTTGCAAATCGCACACATCCGAGCAAAAATTCACGGGTGCGAATGCCACACGAGATGAAATACGACAAGAACAGCTGATCCAAAACGCGCATGCGCGTTTTTGATCCCAAACTACTCGCACTATCAGCCTGCAGCGGTCGTGTAAATCGCAGGCCCGTCGTTCCTCGCCGCTTGCAAGTCCGACGGGCGTCTAATTGCGTCTAATGTGCCGGACCGTTGCCTGCCGTTGTCCGCCTTTCGGTCGCATTCCGATTCTGCCGGCCTGTCGCGTGCATTTAGCAGGCACGCTGGTCTCCAGCCCGTCGAGCCGATCGCGTGCCGGCACGTATTGTTATCTGGGTATACTCGAACGCAAAACTGAATGCGAGCGGGCGTTTGTTTGCGTCAGGATAGAAACTGTTTTAAGCAATGGTTTGGTTTACACTGGACAAGCGCATCGCCGAAACGCTGACAAAAAGTCTAACCTGACGCATTTCACAGTTTTGAGCGTATTCGTGATGAAAACTACCACCGCGGGCAGAGAGGCGCTAGTGTCATCAAAACAATATGGCTGCCAGTACTATACATCTTATCGTGCACGTATATGGGAACGACATAACAAAAGCTAATTTGTTTATTAACTAACTTATAAAAAATGTTGTATTTGAAGTTGGATACACTTTGTAAGTTTACAAAGGCAACGCCATCAACGCGAAACATGATCGAAGGTCAGAACAATATAAACTCGGGTATGATTTTTTTGTGCAGTGCAAGTTCTCACTGTGCTGAAAAGATTGAACTTTACGCTTTACACCTCCAAAGTGTGATTACGTTAGATCCACATACGATAACTGGGACGCTAAGTATAGAGAAAAATGACAATAATGAATCTCAAAATGAATACAATGTGAAAGTGCAGAAAATATCGTGCTCATGCACAGCTGGTGCTAGTCAAGAGTCTAAACGTATTGTGGCAGTTTTGCTTTATTGCAACAGGTGGTTATATAGCGTAGTATGCTTTTTTTTTAAATTGATTATAACTGTTTTTTTTTATTTATAGAAATGACTTGAATAAATTGGAGTTAATTTCATCAACTGCTAAGGAATGTTTATGGAAAAAGCACAAGGATCCTGTTTTAGAGCAGTTCCAAGCTCAACCTACCAAAACTTTTTGCTGCGTAAAACAAAATAGATTGCCTGACCTTTCTACAGAAATTCAAGAAAATATCCGAAATCGACTTATTGAGTGTAATGGAAATACAGCGCTTGCTAAACATCGGTATCATATATTTTTATAATAAATGGATAAAAATATATTTTTGAAATACTCAAAAGTTTAAATTAACTCTTTCTATTTACAGAAATCGCAATGTTACTACGGCTTCCGTATTTAGCACTGCTGCAAACCGTATAAAAGATAGTAGCAGCATTAAATGTATACGGGCCACAAGAACTCCTTTTCAGGAAATTCAGAACATAAACGTACAGCACACAAACACCTATTACTGTTCAGCCCACACTATAGATTACACTCAATGTATTCTCGACAATGCAATGCGCTCAGAAG
The DNA here is from genome assembly GCA_932178445.1 of Andricus quercusramuli. NCBI lineage: Eukaryota > Metazoa > Arthropoda > Insecta > Hymenoptera > Cynipidae > Andricus > Andricus quercusramuli. The sequence continues at coordinate 2,671 of CAKNXH010036084.1, read as the reverse complement.
AGCTCAACTTTTTAAAATCTACCAGTTATAATTTGCTCGATTGCTGTAAGAACGTGTACAACTCGAAAATCCTCTGCAAAGGTGTATTACAAACAGCTACATCAACTGGACATGGTAAAGTCAAATGGCAGAAAGAAAGAAAATTTAGAATCACAGGTAGCAGCTAAATAAAAATGAAAAGTATTAATTACAGTGAATGTTATTGACGGCATACGTAAAATAAATTATTACTGTTTCTTTGTAGATGTTACAGTTTGTATACATACTCTAAAGAGGATTGGCCAGAAAAAGCACGTAAATACTTTTGGGCAAAAGAACTTCGCAATAAATATGTAAAACATGGCAACCAATATGAAGGTGCAGCAAGGACAAAATATGCTACTGAAAAAAAAGTATTTGTGCAATAATGTGGTCTGATTGTTGCAATGACTGAACCATGATTGGCATATTCACCGGATGGTGTTGCGATTCAAAATAGTCAAGCATCTAGATTATTAGAAATAAAGTGTCCATTTGAATTAGAAAATACATCAATGGCTGTACTGAAACAAAAGTGCAAATTCCTAAAAGTAGAAGGAAATCAAGTGAATTTACGAAAAAAACGTCAGTATTATGCACAAGTTCAATGTGGAATGGCACTTTTAAATTTGAAATCATGTGATTTTGTAATATACTCAAATGTTTGTAATTGTATAAAAATTATTAATATTAGTTATGACAAAGAGTATGTTGAAAAGCTTTTTAGTAAGTTGAAAGAGAGATATTTTGAAAAAATGATTCATGAGATATGTAATAACTCCAGAGTATCTTAATTTTTTATTTTTCAAAAAGCAAATTATTTATGTGTACTTGTTGGGTGAGATAAACCAAAACTTATTATTTATTAATGAAAAGTTTATTCACCAAGTGAAAAACCTTATATGTACAATTATATTATGAGAATGTGCCAATAAAATATTACATGATAATATGACGATTTGTTTAATTGATTGATATTAAAAAAAAAACAAGAAATAATTAAACATTTTACAATTATATTATCAGGGTATGATAATTACATATAATATATTGTGATGATAATTTGCTTGATTTGTTTTACAAGTGATGTAAAATACGTATATAATGACGTGTACATTGTTTCAATATGACAATCAAATATGCCGATAAAATCACGCAGAATTTGTTGTGTACGGTAAAAATTTATCGTCTGCAAGAATAGGGGTATCCAAATTGGCAAAACCGCAACAAATAATAAAGATGTCATCTACATAATTTATCATATGCCATGGAAAATTATGATTTAAAATTTGAAATAGTTTTATTCTCTGGTTCACTCGTTCAATGTGAACTCTCGCACAAGCAATTTCTTTGTTATTGATAGCTTCTTGTTGTGTAAATTGTGCTCGGTTATTCTTCAATGGAGGTCTTATTATTTGGATTCTTTTCTGCATACATTCATAATCAATCAAAAATCCTCGATCAACCATGATGGCATTTCTCGTACTTTCTAAATGCTGTAGAATGTCACTGTGATTAAAAATAACTTTGTCAGATGCTCGGCCACCAAAAGATTCACTAACGTCGCTAATTAATCCTGCTGGGGTAACCTCTGTCATAAACTTGACTGTCAAGTGGCTTTTATAATGCGAATAGAACTTGAGTTTACACTTTAAGCACTTAGGTGTTTGAACATGAATTTCAGTACAATCGAGAATAGATGTTGTTACTTGAAATTGTTCAAAACATGTAGGCATGTTACGCTTTATTTCATCTTTTGACGGTCTTGATATCACACACTTCATAATCGTTGCAAGTTTTCTCACTGTTTCATAAAATGTATTTCGAATCGTAACAACACTAACTGCATTACAAAAACAGCCAATGCACTAAAACTGATGTCAAGCTTCAACTTTGCCATGGTTAGAATAATGCTATCACGTGTGCTGATTGAGTGGATTTTTTTTCGAGGAAACGTTTCATCCATTATTTTTGTTATTTCATCTAAAATGCTAAAACTTTTGATGTTGCAAAGTGTATTCAAGTCACTTTCAGACTTGATAAAAGATGAAAACGTCAAACCAAAATCTCCAGTAATTACTTGCACACCTTTGTTCTCGCAGTTGTCTGTACCAGTCTGTGTACCACTGTCAGTAGAATTATTCGTTTTATTTTGATCAGACGTAATACCTAAGACATATTGTAACAATTCACAGCTTTCCTCATGATTAGCTGGTTCGGTCTCACATGGAACCTGCTTTGTATCATTGTTCTTGTGTGCATCATTCAATTCATCAACATTATTCGCTTCCATTATTTCATCTTGAACATTAGTTTTGTTATTGACTACATTTTTTATTTTTTTTTCACCTGTTATAACAAAAAATAAATCAAATGTATTACTACAGCTACTATAACCTATAAATTAGTGATTTTTCTAATTCATATCTATTATCAAGTCTCTGTACAGGTTATATCATATGAACTGATAAATGTGTAATTGTTTATCTACTCACCTGTGATGTCTTACTTTCTCTTTTTCTTATTGCCACAGTATCTCTGTGATTCCTGTTCTTTTTATTCAAAAGTGTTGGTGTCGCATTCTTTCTTAGATGTTGTTACGAAGAAACAAATTTTATAATTACCTTTTTTAAACATCTGCGATTGCTTTTAT
>CAKNXH010036079.1:16004-27744 GCA_932178445.1 Andricus quercusramuli | reverse complement strand
AATAATCAGATAAATTAAAGTCTTATGCAAGAGAAAATGAATTCTATGAAATCTGGTATTATAACAAAATGTTCTTCATCCATTTGCAACGTGAAAGGAGAAAGACAATTCTCGATCGTACCTATTGTGTAAATTGTTAATCGACAAAAGAAAAATTTTCCATATCATGTCACTTAGATTACATTTGACGAGATTGGATATTGATCAATTATTTTCAATGAATAGAATTCAGATTCGTTCCAGAAAGCTGGACTATCCATGATTTTTTTAATTATAGGAGAAGATATATTTTTTTAATCGAAAGCTTCAATTTTGGGAATTGATTTTACTTTTTGAATATTTGTTGATTTATGCCTTGAAATAGTCTTCGCAGTTTTCAGGTCGAAAGTAAATGAAAAGAATCGACAATTACAAATTTTGGAACGTTTCGGCTGAAAATTTGGGCTCCCTTTAGTTATAATTTATCGTTGAAACATTGTAGCAACTAACACTTAGTCGATTAGAAAACTCAGATTATGGATAAAAACAGCTTGATAAGTGAAAATACACATAAAACACAAAATCGCCGTACGGTATTTTTGGAGGTGTTAAGACGAAGGACAAGAACCGACTAAATGAGTGTGTCGATTTTTGTCCTTCGTCTTTCGAATTTCAAAGATAACTTATACTTTCTTAATGGTATCATTGTGGAGTTTGGAACATAACTTGGCGTTTTCTTAAGGCGAATTTTGTGACCGTTTTTTATTTTAATAATATTCTATTGGTTTCGTTAATTTTTCCGGATTGAAATTAATTGACTTAGTTATTTCTCAAATAAATAAACGTGTTTTTGTTTTTGTGACTTCAGTTCGTAAAGTCTATTGAGACAGTAATTATAAGTCACCCATGAGTACATGAACAATTTTTCCTACGCGTGGTGCAGAAGGTGAGAAAGGGGGAGTCAATATATAATAACATAATATCATATCTCGAACTTCAATTATGCGTGAAAACAAACGCAATTATTCTCACTTTTGTGTTAAGCAATTTTCAAATTAAAATATAAAATTTGAATTGATAAGAAACTATTTTATATCATGGCGTCTATCCTTTTCTTCAAAGATTGCAGTCACGGGATCTTGCATACTTCTTCGAACCAAGAAATATTAATTTTAAACAAAAAGTTAATTTAAAGATTGTGTCGGTACCGGTAACAAAAATTGCTGGTACCTGCAATTTTTTACCGGTTTTTTTCATCAGCATAGTTCAAGGATGGAGCCCAGAGCAGGGTTCTCCAAAAGTAGATCCTGTATCTACTTGGGATCCCAGGCCAGTAGTTTGGATGTACCAAGCTCTGACCCAGAACTGTCAAAATCCTTTACCTGATTCGAGCCGCTTGGAACCCTTTAAAAAAACGGTTCTCCATGTTCAAATTTCAGAACTGAGCCCTTCCAACAGGGATTTGTTCCCGAGAGGTCATACATTTTCTCTCAGTTTTCCTTACTTGAAGAAGGTCGTGTGATCCTGGGTCACGCTGCACCTGTGGATTGTGGAGACCCCTGGCCTAGACAGTGACAATAATGTGAGGCAAAAGAGATCATCATCTGGTTTTGCAAAGCGGCATTAATTTCTCTATGCACCTCACGATGTGTGGATGAACCTTTAAGTTTTCCAACAGACAGATGATAAGTCTATGGGAGGTTGAATCGAAAGCTTTCCGGTAATCAATCCATGCAATCGATAGGAATCGTTGATAGGATGCTGCGTCTTTACAAACACATCTATCGATGAGCAGGTTCTCCCGACATCATGTTACGCCTTTCTTTGAGCCGCATTGTTCATACATCGCTCGCCACACAGGTCCAATTGTCCGAACATTCCTATCATTTAGAATAGTTGTAAAGATCTTATACAGTGTGTTCAGACAAGTTATTGGCCTGTAATTCTTAAGCTCAGCTAAGTTGCCCGTCTTCAGCAGGAGCACTGTGCGCCCTTCCACCAACCACTCCGGAATAGGCTCTTCAGACTTTAGATATAAGGTGAAAATTCGGGCCAGATGCTGGTGCGTTGAAGGAGACTTCTTCCACCAGAATGTCTTGATACCATCTGGACCCGGAGCGGAATAGTTCTTCACGCCTCTTAATACGTCTTTCACCTCCTCAGTAGTGATAGGTGAGCATTCCTGCTCAGCTGTTATGAGGGTATTGCACAGCGGATGGTCGACAGTAACTGGAGGGTCTTGGAAGAGTCGAGATATGTCAGACAAAAACTGTCGATTTTCTCTGACCCACCTCTCCCTCCGCTCTAGATTTCTCCTAGCGTTAGATAGTGCTCGTATTCTGTCAACAATATGCTGTATGATGGTCAGTAGCTTTGACTTGTTGATTGTGTGATGACGGATCCGCAGTTCGCGCGCGAACTTTCTAACCTTGGCAGTGATAGTCCTGCCAGATGTTATGTAGTCAATTACACACTGAATGCGGGACGCGTACTGTCTTGCCTAGCCTATCTTTGTGCTGACTTGATGTATTCGTCATTTGGTCTTACGATCAACCATTGGTTTTGTTTTGCAGTTTACATCTGCCGAAATTCTCGCTGCATTGTACACACCGCAATTGATAGTCCAGAGGTCGAATTCTTCGGAAAAATCTCCACGAAGCTCGTCATACAGTTCAGTCAGATCTTTGGACTTAGAAGAAACCTGAATGTTGATGTTTCTCCGAGTCCTGAAACGTCGTTCTGCGTCTATTGAATGTCTGTTCGCGGTGGGTCTCAGTGTCAACACTCTTTTTCTGTTGCCCGCTTGTTCTGGCTGCTGTAGAGTATGCGCTCCGCTTACATAGCCCCTTTTTCGGAGTTGTTTCGCATGGTTTCGCAGACGCTGACGCAAAAAGTGCGAGAGATCTGGGTGTTTCTCGCACCACAGAACCTGCAGTCGTGCCATGTAACCTTCTCGCTCAGGGGCCATACTGCTATCGTAGCACTCTAGCAGTTCGTCATTGAGTCGATCCGTCCACCCAGAAGTATTGAGATTCCGCCAGTCCATCGCATTGACTCCGTCTTGATTGGCTTCCCCAACTCTAGGGTAGTCAGCATTGTTGTCCAACCCATTGTTCGTCCAACCTTGTAGAGCCCCGCGTGCAAGAATAAGGCTGGTACTCTGAGTTGTCGCCCGGTATCTCGGGTCACCTTTTCAGACACATCACCCAGGTGTCACTCAGCTTTCGGCATGGCTGTAACGCCTTCGCATAGTGGTTATTCCTTCAGGACCATCCCTGGACAATTGGCCACGACTGCTTATCAATTATTGTAACAATATTCAGCAGAAACCTTTGGTACAGGGATCCTCTATCCGCAACCCGAGGATGCGATCGGTAGCTTTGGCATAGGCCCTTCTGTTCGATTCCCAAGGCACTGCAACCGAAACCGAAAATATCCCTGATTTTTCACTGAACAGTATTTGTTCACGAACAAGGGAAAAAGCGGAGAAAAACGTAACATTTATTTGTACGTGAACAAAAAAGAAACAATCTTTTTATGAGTCACAAACAAATATTTTTTAAGGGCATGTGACACTCATATCAGCCGACCAAGCCAGTCCCAAGATCGAAGTTGGTTCCCATATTCAGAAAAAAAGCAGAAAAATTCTGGGAATGTGTTAATTAAAGTGAAAGGAACTTTTATAGCAAAGCATGGAGTTGGGAAAGAAAAAATGTTTTTTTGAAAACTTTTTAATGTAATTTGAAATTTTGAATGTAAATAAAATTTACCAAAGTATTATATGATGATTTTACTGGAGTTTTATTATATTTGAAGGATTCAAAGTTCCCACACTTGACGCTTTCCTCAATTTAGTTCTCAATTTACATACATAAAGGTCGTGTGCGAAACTATGAATATTGCCGCGGTTTCGTGAACATTGCAGTTCACTTCTTCAGGGCTGACCTGAAACTGAAGTTTCAGGTTATGTTGTTCTTATATATGTAATCTCTACGATGCCTGTGATTGGCCAGAGCGCCCCATGGTCGGGACTGGTTGAACTTGATTGGCCAGTCAAGTCTTTTTTAAAAAACCCGGGAGGACGAAAAGCCAAATCGGATTGGTATTATATCCATTGTCCCTATTAATGTTATTAGGATGTTTCAAGATTTCGACTGCTTCTCCATGTTTTCTTGGAAATTTATTGTACGTTTTTGCGATGACGGTTGTTTTGTCAAATAGAGTTATATGTCCTGTTGCGATATGATGCTGAGTTAGTGCTGATTGCGTGAAATGTTTTAGCCTGACTTTACTCTCATGTTCCTTTACACGTTGACTTACCGCCTTCCCGGTTTCTCCAATATAGACTTTACCACAAGAACAAGGGATTTGATATACTCCCGGATCACTGAAAGGTTCCTTTTTATCTTTAGGTTTGTTTAGAAGTTGTCCTATTTTCGCAGGTGGTTTAAATATAGTTTGGATTTTGTGTTTGTTGAGAATTCTTCCTATTTGTTCCGTGATAACTTGAATGTAGAGTAGGATGGTGGTTGTTTTTCTCTCTCTTTCTTTAGTAGGTTGTGTTGACTTGTTTTCTTGAGTGTATTTTCTTATTGCTTTATTAATTTGTTTGTTTGTGTAATCGTTTTGTATTAGGATCTGTTTAACATTTTGTAATTCCTTTTGTAAGTTATCTTTATTTGTTATGGAGACAGCTTTGTATACAAGGGAATTCATGACCGATTGCTTTTGAGGTGGGTGGTGGTGGGAGGAGGCATGCAGGTATCTGTTTGTATGCGTGGGTTTTCTGTAAACTTCATGTCCTAATGTGTGATCGGATCTTTCATAAACTAGTACGTCCAAGAAAGGTAATTTTCCGTTTTGTTCAATTTCCATAGTGAACTGGATATCAGGGTGTATTTGATTGATAAAATCGAAAAATTTGTTTAGTTCGTCTAGTCCGTGTCTCCAGATGACTTAAGCGGCGTCAACGTAACGACACCTAATTCTGGTTTAAGCTTGGATTTGTTAAAGATTTTAGTTTCTAGATTTTCCATAAAAATGTTGGCTATTACAGGTGAGATTGGAGATCCCATTGCTGCTCCTGAGGTTTGTTCGTAGAATTGGTTATTGAAAGAGAAATAGGTATTAGTGAGACAGTGCTCTATTAATGGTGTGAGATTGGAGGGGAAGTTTGTAAAGGATTTAATAATATCGATTGTATCAGAGAGTTTTGGATGTGTGTGATAGAGTTTCCTGTGGAGGGCTTAAATTTTTTGGCGAGAAAGCGTGCTAGGTTGTAAGTTGGTGAGTGTATTGCGCTGACGATAGGTTTGAGTGGGATGTTGTTTTTGTGAATTTTTGGAAGTCCGTAAAGTTTTGGAGAGATAGGATTAGTAGGTCTTGATTCAGATATTGTATCGCCGTCAAGATTTGATTCTTTTAGGAGGCTTTTTGTTTTTCTGACTATTGTTTTTGTGTTCGCGGATAGAGGAGCGGCCCGTGAGGCTGAACAGCCCCTAAGGATAACTGCGAATACAAGAATAAGCAGTCGCGGACAGGCGATAGAAACCAGTCGTGGGTGTGGTGAGCCCAGCCAAAGATATTGGCCCAGCACTGGTAGAAAATAGGTACACGACAACCATGGCTTAGGAGGACCCACCCATTCACGTTCGTACGCAATGTTTGGCCCCTGGCAAGCCAAGGTGCAGCGTGTATCCACCTAGAAACACTACCGGAACCAAAACTAAAAATCTTGTAAGGGAAAAATCCTGCTGCCCTTAGGACACCGCAGCGATGACACTGCCCGCAAGGGATGTGTGGAATGATTCGCCTGTTTACGGCCAAAGGCGTATTGATGCCAGTAGGTGCGCTGCCTTGCAGGGGGATGTTAGGATACGAGAATGAAACAGTAATGTGTTTGACGACAAGTTGACATGGTCCTTGTCAGAGTCGGAAATCTCCCATACTTAGACCTAGGGAGGTATGAGGGTTATCACTCCTGGGACAGTGGACTCACCTACGATCGGAATATAGTCCTAACGTACGGATTATCTTGCAACTACCATGGCTAACTTGCAAAAACAAAATACTACAGTTAAGGAACTAAGGATGGGAACTCTAAAGGCGCGTAGTCTGAATACTGGCGGATTTAGTGAACTCATTAAGATAGCAAATGATAACAAAACTGACTTAATAGCACTTCAAGAAACCTGCTGACCGGGCGATTTCGCGTCAATTTCTAAGGATAACTATAGTTTTCACTATGGGAGAGCTAAGAAATTCAGACTGGGGACCGGGTTTCCTATTAATAAACGAATTTCGCAAGCGGTTATCGACATACAATTCAGTAACGATGGGTTATCGTACATTGTACTAAAAGCTAATTTCAACAAACAGGTATTAATCAATGTGCACTACCCCACCGAGGATAAAGACGAAGATACTAAAGATCTTTTTTACGAAACAATCGAGCAGGGTTTTGACAATTTCTCAACTTTTGACGCAAAAATAGTATTGGGAGATTTCAACGCGAAAATTGAAAAAGAACCTGGACATGACCAGATGGTATCACTCGCAATCAGATAGATCACGTTCTAATTGACAGAAGAAGTCTTACAAACATTCTCGATATAAGATCGTATAGGGGAGCGGATTTAAATTCAGACCATTTTCTCGTGATAGTAAAACTAAGATCTAGGCTAGCGTTAAGTAAGAAAACAAGCCACACAGAGCCAATAGTTCGTTTCAATATAGATATGTTCAAAACAGCAACGGAAACATTAAATTATCAAGTTGATATTTCTAATAGTTTCGACGCTCTCCAAGAACAGAGAGACGATAACAATCATTACGAGGAGCATCCGGAAACCCTGTGGAGCAATATGAAAAAGGCGATAAAGACAGCTGCGAAACTTACGATAGTTTTAACCCTCTAACCGACAAATCTCTAAAAATTGAAGAAAAAAAATGTCGGATAATTTTTTCTAGGGTAATTATGGCCCAATAAGATCAAGAAAATCATTCGCAAGTCTTTTGCTCTTTTGGTTTGACAGCCAGCTAAAAAAATGTAAAGAGTTCCTGAGGGCACAGTTGCGGGTTTAGGTCAAAAAAGCCGATCAGGTATACATTTTCATTTGTGATGAGTATTTATTGCATGAACTAGAACATAGCGAATGAGAAGTAGAAAAAAAATGGTAAAAAGAATTTTTACTATTTGCAATGATAATCGTAAAAACAGTTTCTAGCATTTGGCATGTACTGTCGAAGATGATGTCGCATTTTTGTGCTGCACATTTGCTCATCGACACACAGTCGAGCATTTTTTGGGACCGAATCAAATCGATTGTTGTGTTAATTGGCCAAAATTTGAATGCGAAACAAGGAATCGTAACTGGGTCGCCCTTTCTGAATTCGTTCACTTTCATCTCGGAACGATAAATATGTTTTTATCGCCTCAAATCGTTTGCGAAGCATCGTCTTTTGAATTGGTGCAAACGCATTTTTACCCCTATAACTGTCTAAATTTGGATAACGGTAAACAGACATGTACAGCAAAATTCCAACGTAATGATACATTGCATCAACGTCAACGTTGAACTGGGTGTTGATATTTTCGGTTCTGGCTGCTCGATTTGTTTCTGTGACAATCATTCGCATTATTTCAGTTGTGAAGAAATAACCAAAAATTTTCATTGGCGTTTGTAGCTCTTTGATTTCAGATGGCAGCGAAGTATCTCCCCGGAATGCTACTTTATTCACACGTAGTTTCATTGATTGTTTCCCCCAAGTTCTTTTCGAAAAATCTGTTGCATCCTTCTTTATTGAATCAGTGCCTGTGAAATAATTAGTAATTCTGTAAAAAAAAATTCAGTAAAATAATTTAAATTAGAAATTCTGAATTCTTACTTTCACCAATGAAACCACCAGCAGAAGGCACATTTGTTGGACCAGTTACTTCCATTAATGGCAATGGTGGGCGGGGTCTTTTCGCTGGTTTTTTGGCTGAAGATGATGCGATTGGTTCCTCGGCTATTTCCTCAGCAACAGTCGTCGTTACTGTTTCTTCGGCTGCAACATTATCGATAATTCCGTTGGCCGTGATTGGATTCAAAGTTGATGATCCCGAAGGTGCATCAAATGCACTTATATTCAATGACATGTTCACTGCCTGGGCAATAAAGAAATCACTATTATCCATGTCTCTAGTGCACTGTGAAATGCATCGTTCGTCTTCTGAGGCGATTTCATCCGGCACATAATTTGGATCATTGTCTTCATCGTCACAACTATAATCGCCTTCTTCGTCTGTTTCCACCGAATTTATAAATTCAAGCAACTGATCATCGGTCAAAGATGATAAGTTTACTCGTCTACGGTGTCTATCTGCCATTTATATCGATTTCTATGGATAAAATAGATACAAGGGTGACGAGAAATGAGAGATAATATAACAAAGGGTGACGAACAAAGAAATGGAAGGGGACGATAAATTTACACCGGAACTCGCAACAGTGCCCTAAGGCACTCTTCAGTTTTTTGTTTCTCAACACAAAACTTATTTATTTTTTACACTTGGCAAATATATTAATAGAAGGTAGAACTGCATACCTTTTCAATAAAAATTATTTCACTTAAATCCGACGATTAGAAGCCGATCAAAATTTGGTTCTGGTAGACAAATTTCACGTACGAAAATTTTACTTGCTCACAGACGACTTCTCACACGAAACTGTTGACAGCGACGAAACGAAAGGTCAGAATGTGTTGGAACCTTCGAAAGAATTATCGCTCAATATATTATTCAAGGCACTGTTATTAGTTTCAATAACGGAAATTTTCTATTGTCGAGTAAATTCGAGTTTTGTGATGCGTGCCTTGAGGCACTCACTATTAAATGTACGCGAAGCCCCCGTTGAAGGTAATCTCGGTGAAATCCACACTGCTGATCTATTAATTGATGATCCTGCTGATATAGAAATAGAAATGGCCATAAAGAAGTTGAAAAATTGCAAAGCCGCGGGCATCGACGACCTACCGTCAGAACTGATAAAAAATGAAGGCCCTTGCCTCACAAAGCGAATTTGTGAATTAATACGCGCAGTTTGGAAAACAGAACACATGCCGTAGGAATGGAATACCTCTATTATTATTCCTACTTGTAAAAAAGGCGATAAAGCGAACTGTAACAATTATCGGGGAATTTGACTTGTGCCTTCGTCTTATAAGATCCTGTCCAATTTAATCTTGGGTAGACAAACTCCTTCCGCCAAGGAAATTACTGAAGATTACCAGTGTGGATTCCGCCGAAACCGATCTACAAGCGATCAAATGTTTACAATTAGACAACTGTTAGAAAAAAATGGGAATTTAATAAAGTAGTGCATCAGCTATTTATCGATTTCGAAAAAAGCTTACGACTCTATTATACGCGAACGAATGTACTGGATCCTAGAGTTCTTGGGTGTACCAAGAAAATTTGTTAGACTTATCGAAATTTGCTTACGCGGCAGGAGTGGTAGAATACGCGTAAACGGAAGTGTATCTGAAGAGTGCCCGATCCGTGATGGCCTGAAACAGGGCGATGCACTTTCATGCATCCTTTTTATCTTAGTTTTAGAATACGTGGTGAGGCAAGTGCAGGCGAATCCGACCGGTGCTACCCTCCATGGGATAATACAAATTCTTGGATATGCGGATGATCTCGACTTACTAGGAGATGATAAAGAAACGGTAGCTAAAAATGCAGAAATCTTGATCACAAAAGCCACAAAAATCACAAAAATCACAAAAGCCACAAAAAAAAAATCTTGATCACAAAATATTGGTTCGAAAGTTAGCGAATCGAAGACAAAATATATGACCGTCGTCAGATCCGAACAAAGTAATCAAGACGGGGATCTAATGGCCGGAAATATGAAATTCGAAAGGGTTAGCGAGTTTAAATACCTCGGGTCTATTATAACTAGCGAAAATAAGATTGAAACGGAAATCAACGCGCGGCTGCACGCTGGAAATGGGTGCTATTATGCAGCAAACACGCTACTAAAATCGCGATCGCTATCTACAAACATCAAAGTGAGAATTTAAAAAACGATAATAATACCGATCGTCATGTACAGGTGTGAAACGTGGGCGCTGACGAAAGGAGAGGAGAATAGGTTCAGATTTTTCGAGAATAAAGTACTTAGAAAAATCTGTGGTCCAAACAGGGACGAAGAGACAGGTAAATGGAGAAAACTGCTTAATGATGAGCTGCATGCTCTCTACGGGTCAGCAAATATTAATAGAGTAATGAAAGCGCGTAAATGAAGATGGGCGGGGCATGTAGCAGGAATGGGAGATGGAATAATAGTGGCGCAAGTTTTAAGAGGGAGACCTACTGGTAAGAGACTCCTGGGCAGAACGAGAAACAGATGGGAGAAAAATGTAAGGGATGATCTAAAAGAACTAGGACATGATTACTTAAACTGGATGGAGGATGCACAGGATAGAGATGTGTCGCGGTCGCGGGTAGATGAGGCAATGAACGTTCGAGTGCGAACTGCTAATCTATAATAATAATGATTGTTTTTGTGGGTTCTTTTTTAAGCCTTTTATATGTATCGTCAGTAAGAAGGTCCACGATTTTGTTGCAATAGTCTTCTTTATTCATTATTACTGTTGTGTTGCCTTTGTGTGCGGGTAATATTATGATGTCTTTATTCTGATTGAGTTCTTTAATAGCTGTTTTTTCTTGAATTGTTAAGTTTAAGGAGGGAAGTTGGGTTTCGCGTAAAATGTTGGCTGTCCTACGTCATATGCCATTTGCTTTTAAGGGTGTATATTGGGGATTCAAAATTACTGATGATTTCTTCTTTAGGGATTTTGGAGGGAGCGACTGCAAAATTATGTACTTTAGATAAGGCTGAAATCATTTCATTGCTGAGAGGACGGATAGAGATGTTTTTTACTGTATTAGTTACTGGTGCGTGCTTTACTGGAAGTAATTTGCCAAATTTTATTTTTTGTTTCTCAGTGCAAAAATCTTCAATCTGTCGGGATTGGTCAAATGATATGCAATCTAATTGTATCAAACCATTAGTTATGGTTATTAGCGATTTTCTTCTGGAACAGAAGTGCAAAGTCCCGGTTTTTTCCGAATTTTTCCACTTTTTTCAACTTTTCATCTATAGCGAGGCAATAATCAATAAAATTTAACAGAAACAAATATTCAAAACATTTATTATTTTTTATAATATTATAATAGTTCATAATTTTTACTTAGTGACCTAATAAATAATACAAGCAAACAAACATCATCATTTAAGCAATTTATTGCTATCGATATTTTTGTTTTCACTCTTACGCATCCGAAAGTATTTACAAAATCTTAAAACACTCAATATCTCCAACGGTCAAACTTAAAAAGGGGAGAAAAAATGAAACGCAATTGAAATTTGACTCTCTCCAATTCTGCCCTTTGTCCTCAAAAATCAGTCGGTCTGTAGTGCTCTCAGAAGTCAGTCGTTTATTTGAAAATAGGGAAAGAACTAAATACAAAATATAAAGTTTTAAAATTTTCATTATTTCTCTATAAACTCGTTTTATGTGTGCAGATTTATTCAATAAAAATTTTTATAACCGCATAACTAAAGTGAAACTTATAATTTAGAAAAAAAAGAGTTATTGGCTCGTGTTTTAGAGGTAGGCCGGCAATCGGCAGACGGGAGCATGTCAACTCCTATCTAATAAAACGCTGCTGAAGGCTGGTGACCTTCTCAGCATAAATCACCAACCTATT
>CAKNXH010036079.1:0-11004 GCA_932178445.1 Andricus quercusramuli | reverse complement strand
TTGTGTACCTGAGACAAAGAAAAAGGGTCGCGAATTTAGAAACATAGAAAATGGGGTGTTGGAAGCCGGTTGTGAAATACGGTCAGGAGTAGATAGCGAATCACATCGTAGTCTTGGGGTCGGTTTAATTATGAATGAAAAAGCAAGACATCATCTCATAGAGCATAATTTTGTATCACCCAGATTGCTATGGGCTAGAATGAAGGTAGGAGTCAGAAGATTGTTTATCTTAGCGTGCTAGGCCCTAGTTGATAGCGATTCGAGGGAAGTGAAGGACGCCTTCTGGGACACTCTAAATGATACAATAAGTATTTGCGATCAAGGTGAAAGAATAATTCTGCTAGGAGATATGAACGGATGGGTCGGTGTCCAACGTCAGGATACAGATGCAGAAAGGGTGCTAGGTAATTTTGGAGATCCAACAAGAAAAAATTATAACGGGGAAAAGCTAGTTAGCTTATGCTTAGAAGGGAATAGCCACAGTTTAATTGACTTTGTTTTTTGCGGATGAAAGACTAAGAGAACTAGTTAAAGATACCAGAGTCATGAGGGGTTCCAAATGCAATACTGATCATTACCTTTTAGTCTGCAAAATAAACTTAGGGCGGGGATGGAGAACAAAGAAAACAAAGAAAACGAAACAAACACGAATAAAAATTGAAAATTTACAGAGACCACAAGTGCAAATAGAGTTTCAAAAGAGGTTAACTGAACGCATAGGTAACGTGGGAAGCGCTTGTAAGCAATAAAGATATACAGGACGCGTGGACCTTATTACGGGATATCATTGTCAAAACTGCGACCGAATTATATGGTACGGCGGTTGTAGGAAGAAAATCTGATGACGCATGGTGGAATGATGAAATTGAGGCAGCCCAAAAAGAAAAGAAAGTAGCAAACAATAAAACGCTGAACCTGACAGGTCTTAGCGATGAGGAGAGAACTAGACTTAAAAATGATTACAGACACAAAAATAGGAAAGTTAAACGACTCGTCAAAGAGAGTAAAGAGAAAATCAGAACAGAAGAAGAGAATAAAATAATAAACTGCTTTGAAGGAATTATTAAACTATTATATAAACAGTTGAAGGAAAGTAAAAATACAGAGTTTGTTAGCATGAGAAACAGTAAAGGCAAAATGCTATTTGATATAGACGGGATAGTAGACGCTTTAAAAGAGTCTTTTAAAGAAGACTCTTTTAAAGGAGAAAAGCGGTTATCGTACCAATATACAAAAGAAAAGAAGATAAAAGCAACTGCAGTAATTACAGAGGTATCAGCCTACTAAGTACCGTAAGTAAAATATACTCAAAAAATACTTATCGGAAGGGCAATGGAAATTACAGAAGAGAAAATATGGGAAGTCCAAAGTGGATTTATGCCAGGAAGATCATGTACAGATCAGATATTTAGCCTAAGACAGATCACAGAAAAAAGTTTGAGGGTAGGAAAGAAAGTCTTCTGTGCATTTGTTGATATAGAAAAAACCTTTGACAACTTAAATAGAAGTAAACTTTGGGAAGTCCTTAAAGAGTACGGAGTAAATAGAGGGCTCCTACAAGCAATAAAAACAATATATATAGGTAGTAAAGCGAGTGTAAGGGTAAATGAGAAACAGAATGAATGGTTCGATATTATGCAAGGCGTGAAACAAGGATGCGTTATGTCCTCGTGGCTTTTTATCATATTCATGGATAAGTGTCTTAGAACTGCCCTCTTCGACGAAAAAGGTGTAGATCTCGAAACCGTCAAGGTACGAGGGTTGGCTTTCGCAGATGACAAGATTGTTATGGCAGAATCAGTCGAAGACTTGCAAAGAATGTTGAATAAACTTAATACAAGCATGAAGAACATGGACCTAGAAATTAACGTGAATAAAACGAAAATCATGGTGATTGAGGGTAAAAGTGAGAAAACAATATGCAACATTGTCCTAAGTGATGAGAGATTAGAACAAGTTGACAAGTACGTATATCTAGGTAGTCTATTCACTAACGACGGAAAAATAGATGGGGAATTAGATAGGAGCATAAATAAGGGTAAGCAGGTTATCGGTAGAGCAGGGTTCATCCTCACAAATAAAAACATATCAAAAAAAGCTAAAATGGCCATACATAACTCTAATTTCTTACCGACTGTACTATACGGTAGCGAGACATGGACCTGTCAAGAAAAGGACAGGAGTAAAATCAACGCGATCGGCATGAAACCTCTGCGCATAATATGCGGAAAAACACTGATGGACAAAGTCCGAAACGAGATGATCCTTAAAGAATGTGGTACAGGAGAGACGTTAGTTGACATATGGGAAAGAAATCAGCTAAGGTGGTTCGGACATCTTGAAAGAATGAAGGATGAACGACTGACGAAGCAAGTATATAAAGGTAAAGTAAATGGCAGAATGCCTGGAGGTAGACCGCCGAAAGAATGGTTAGAATCTGTGAATGAGACATTAATCCGAAGAGACATAAGAAGCCATAGAAATACAAGAGCCTGCATGAAAAAATGCATGGACGTGAATGAAGCTAGAGTAGTATGCCAGGACAGAAAAGTGTGGCGACAAATAGTTTGTAAACAGAGTGACAATAGAGTGAATGATGCCTGAAACAAAGACCTTGGATACTAATGGGCCCAAGTGGGGAACCATACATAACAATTTTGTGAGGCTCCTCACTTGGGGTGATCGCTAGAGAGATTGATCAGCAACCTGGGTCGGAGCAGTGTTTCGGAGTGAACGTGTCATTTATATAAATAACACGAGAACTCCAGATCAATCTAAAACATGTATACCTAACACCTGTATACCCATGTACCCTATACCCATATACCGATCTACCTCATACCTATATACCTATTTCACTACTTTCCAACCGAGCAAGTCACGCCTACCCCGAAAGGGAGATGGCTTAATGATAACCATTTTCTCTTATAGTAATGCTAGAAAGTTCCATATCCTCTAACGCTTATTTATTATTCGTTCATAACTAAAGCTCCAAAGCAAAGTTAAAAATTTCAGAAAAAACCGCAAATTTCTAACAATTATTTAAGAGAAGAGAGGTATGAATATTGGTTTAAAACATTATAAATAAAATACTTAAATAAAAACTTGCATCAATTATAACATCACTCTGATTAAAAAGTGAATTGATTAAAAAGTGTTATAAAAGAATAAGAATGGTTTGAACAATTATATCTGTTAAATTTAAATTACTATTGCCTCGTTCGAACTGAAAATTTGAAAAAATCGTAATAAGCCGCCACATTCCAATACTAATCTGAGAAAACATTTCAAAAAAATAATAAATTGTGTAAAAAAGTTATTTGAACATCTAATTATGAACAAAAAGTTCAGCATTATTTATTAGAAACCACGTGTTTTTCAAAAACCGGCAAAAAAATCATAATTAGCGACAAAAACTCGCAAAACCCCATTGTTCACTCATGGACTAATATTTAAAAAGTAATTATTTATTCGTATTTTATGGCCGTAAAACGGTATGTTCAGTTTCAACTTGAATTCAGGTAATATTGACGATTATGGATAAAATTGACAAAAACTTATTTTGTCTTAATTGGGAAATACGTGTTAAACTCCATGGGAATTGCGGAACCTCTCAAAAGAATTTTTTTCAAATTAATTAATTATTTTGTAGATTTGAATATTTCTCGCTAGCGATTCGTTATTATTCCTTTTTTATATACGCTGTGTTTCAAAACGTTTCTTGCTCTCCTGCATGTGACCCCCGTGACTCCCTCAAATGAGTTAACACATGCAAAGTGTGACAGTTTCCTTCTCCAATATTCATTATCACACACATGCAATGTGATTTATTTTGTCTGTTGCAGAATACAGTATTCTGAAATCAAAGCGGTTGAATTTCAAAGGGGAAAAGCGGTCACAGTTAATTTCAAAAAGAGCATCTATAGAAGCTTTAACTTCTTTGATTCCCTGCGGATATCTTTCCCCTAGACTTATTTCTTGTAATCAATCACACGCATGCAAAGTATGATTGATATCATTTTTCTGTATAAGCATGCTGCAGATTTCATACTCGCTGACAAAGTCTTCACTTTTCAAAATACTTTGTTGTACCCAAGGTACAAGAGACTTTAAAGAAATGTTGTCTCTTTCTATCTGGAATCTCAATTATTTATTGATGATTGTAAATTATCTTCCATTTATTGACTGACCAACTGACCGGCCGGCTACCCCAAGATCCTTTCCAACTTCACAGACATTCTCAATAATGTCCAAGTCTCTCGTGGAATTAATAACACCTGCTTGAACATTTTCATCATTACTCACAACAGCCATAGAATTTATATCACCTTCAATAACAATTTCATCAGAATTCAAATCAACCGTGGAATTTATAATACCCTTCTCATAAGAAGTCATGAATAATCTCTCCACAGGAAGTTCATGATACCAGACCTCATCCT
Organism: Andricus quercusramuli; assembly: GCA_932178445.1. NCBI lineage: Eukaryota > Metazoa > Arthropoda > Insecta > Hymenoptera > Cynipidae > Andricus > Andricus quercusramuli. Next base: position 6,562 of record CAKNXH010036079.1, on the reverse strand, counting down.
CTTTTGGTGGAATCTCAGGACGCAAAAGAACGTGCACTTTCCTAATTCCCCGATCATTCACTTCAAAGGCATCTGAAGCAAACTCCTCTTCGTTATTCTGTCCTTATTCCTCTACAGGATTTCTCGACAATGCATCTGCATTAGAGTTCACTCGCCCTGGCTTATGAATAACTTCAAATTCATATCCTCGCCATTTTACTTTCCATCTTGCTAACTTTGAACCTAGGGTAAGGTTATTTAATTGATGTAACAATACTGAAGGACGATGATCGGTAACCAAAATAAATTTTCTCCCATAAATATAGGGTCTAAATCGCACGACAGCAAAAATTACAGCAAGTAACTCTTTTTCAGTAACATTATACCTTAACTGAGCCCCCTGCAACGCACGAGAAGCATACGCAATTGGCAAATCCTCACCTATTGGGCCTTGGCTCAATACAGCTCCCATAGCGAAATCGGATGCATCCACAGTAATATAAACGGTCTACTAAAATCCGGATACCGCAACAAGGGTTCGGTGCAAAGAATACGTTTTAATTCATCGAAAACTACTTGCGCTTCTTGTGTCCATTTAAAGGTAATATCTTTCTTCAGCCGGGTTTTGCTATCAGGGCAAATCCAAACACAAAACGCCTATAATATTCTGCAAGCCCTAAAAATTGTTTAACATTTTTTCGACATTTTGGTTGAGGAAAATTCATTACAGCTGCTAATTTCTTGGGATCGGGTTTTACTCCTTCCTGGGTAATAACGTGTCCCAAACAACCTATTTCTTTACGCAATAATTTGCACTTTTCAGGCTGTAAGACAAGATTTGCCGTTTTCAAATGTCCTAATAAGTTTTCAAGTTTTTCGTTATGTTCTTTCAAAGATTTCGCATATATAACGATATCATCCATATATACAAACAACTCAATACCCTGCAATCCCGATAGAACCCTATCCACCAATCTCTGAAAAGTCGCAGGTGCATTCCTCATCCCAAAGGGCATTCTATTGAATTCGTAGTGGCCAAAAGGGGTGGAAAATGCAGCCATGTGCCGGTGGCGTGGCTCAACTTCTATCTGGTGAAAACCAGCTGCGAGGTCCAAAACTGTAAAATGTTTTGGACCCCCCAGCTGATCTAAAATATCTGTTATATTTGGAAGTGGATATGCATCCCCGACAGTCTTTTCATTTATACCCCTATAATCAATTATCATACGCCATGTTTTATTTCCTTGTAGCCTGCGGTGATTGACAGGGAATTCCGTGTTTTAATTTTATACCGTGGTCTCAGCAACCACCGTCTGCAAACCCCTGACAATTAATAATGTCACTGGTCTCCTGGTTAAAAAACCACGGCAAGAAGCTTGGAGGAGTCCTCTCAGATCTATGTAAAATTTGGGTACCAACCAAGTTTTCTTTAGTCAGAAGCTCATTTCCCTTTCACTTTTGACTATTTTTGCAAATATTTTTACTGACAAAATCTACTTGAATTATTTTGTTTCACATCACTTAATTAGCATGGCCTCATTTTAAACTAAAATTACCTTTTATTTAAACTTATTTATTTAGTTTAAAATTTAAATATAATTAAGCTAATTTCTCAATCTAAAATGCCTTTAGTTTCCAATATAAAATATAAACTAACTTTATTTCTATTTGCTTTTCAACTTTATTTTGATGAAATTAAATTTTCATTTATAACTTTTAATTTTCTTCAAAATTATTTCATTCACTCAACTGAAATTTTTTTTTTGGTTTTTATAATGAAATCTTCAATCAAACAACTTCCAATCGATTGAAAAAAATCAGCTGCATTCATAAATCTGAGGCCACACACACAAAGAAAAGTTCTTATTGCCAAGATGCTTTTCCTTTCATCTACTTCGTTTACATTTTATTTAAATTTTCTCGCAAGAGTTTTCTAAAAAACAACAGAAATTTTCACCGGCACTTTACACAAAATCACTGTATCCGCTTTTGGTTATTGGATTCCACCGCGACGTGTTTGTGGAATCCCACTTATGACGCCAGAAAATTGTCGTGTTCTACAACAAGGGCAAATCGTTCCTCGTCCGTCTCCGACTTGACGAAACCAACGATGAGTCTAGCCATCTAGCCAATCAGAAATTAAATCAATACCCCCAACAAACTAACGTATGATCTCAGTCTTGCGTCAACCATGATGCAACCCAGCGCAGTTAGTTTACACAAAAAATTCCTTCAATTCTACCCTAAATATGACTTCACTCTTCATAATCAAAATGTCAAATAATTAATGGTAATAAAAGCTTGGCGTCGCTTGAATAAACTAAAGTTCCAGTTTGAACTCGTTACTCTACAAGGCTGATATTATCCTTATGCAATTTTACGCAACATCTCGAATAGTGTTTTTAAAATCTTAAATACCAACGCGTTGGGCGCGGTTAGTACTTGGATGGGTGACCGTTCGGGAATACTGCGTGCTGTTGGCCCGTCGTGGGTGTGGTGAGCCCACACTTGTAGTTATTTACTACAAGAAACTATCCACCTAGAAACACTACCCGAATCGGGTAGTGTCACGCCTACCCCGAAAGGGAAATGGCTTAATGGTATAAAAAAAACTACCCTTTTAACCTTTCTGTGGGCGCGTGGCAGCACTCAGTGCTGCTTTTCCATGGTCCGCCCGTGTGTGTTTTAAAGGCGCGCCCACCGGAAGGTTAAATAAACTTCCTTTTAAGATTAGATTGAGGCACGTTCGTATGACTCTCATTTTTGCGTATTAAATTAAGCTGGAAAATATGGCCTGAAACAAAGAACATTCCTGCTAACTAACAAACTAACAAAAATTTCTATAACTCATTTTTAAAATTTTTAAATTACTTTAACTTTTTGAAGTTTGGTCTAATCGAACTTGACCTTTATTTTGGGACCCTTAAAAATGTTACTAAAGGCTGACTCGGTTGGACAAATCCTCTTAAAGTAGCGTGGCAACAACATTCAGATAACCAGAAATACAGACATACAAAAATAAAAACAGACAGACACAGACAAAGTTTTATGATTTCTGCACTCATGAATGATAATGTAAAAATTAATCTTCTGTTCTATATGGAGAAATTCGAGAACTGTTTCGCTGAGAGTACTAGGGTGGAAAAATGGGGATTGTTTAATATTATTACAGGGCTAGAAAAATAACTTTAAGTATTCTGAAGGTTAATTTTGTGACTATTTTTAATTCCAAAATTCATTTGTTTTTTTTACATGGAGTAACTTCTGAATTGTATCGTTAAAAGTACTGGGGGTACATTTTTTGATTTCTGAATACTACTATGGGGTTATTAACTGTAACGGGAGTCGCAAATGAAGGGATAGGGGGATTTGGAAGTGAGAACGGGTGAAGTCAGAGAAAAAGGGAGCCAATTAAACATGAAAATAGTGTTTATTCAATTAACTTACAAGAGAGGGTGGGACCTGCTGGCCCACAAGCGATGTTTAATCTCGACGGTGATCCCCGAGTACAGGTGTTTGGCGTTATATGGCCCAACTTGGGTGGTTGAACCAAGATTGGACGACGCCGGTTGATTGCAAGATCAATGTTGATGGATGAGGTAAGGAACCAGGTTAAGGCGCAGAGAGCACACAAGACTGACTCTTGGGGCTAAGGATTTGGGTATTATAACCGGGAAGTGATCCTCTCCCCACTCCTGGTTCTAGTTTTACATAGTCGTATATTAGCGGGGCTTGTAACTTTGTTACATAACATTAATTGTAGTTATCTACAAGTAACTTCAGTGACTATGTTCAATTAAAATATTCATTCGCTGTTTTACATGCAGTAACTTACGAATTGTTTCACTAAAAGTACTAGGGGTGGATTTTGGGTGTTGCCTTATACTCTTATGGGGCTAGGAACATAATGTGGAGTTTTGTAAAGGTGAATTTTATTTTTTTCGTAATTAGAAAAATGTATTGGCTGTATTACCTTCAGTGGAACTGTTACGTTAAAAGTATCCGGCGGTGGAATTTGGGGGTTTTTAATATCATTGTGGACTTTGGAAGATAACATGGCGTTTTCTCAAGGTGAATTTTGTGACTATTTTTGCTTTTAAGAATATGTTCACGGTTTTATCAATTTTTCCGGATTGAAATTAATTGACTTGGTTGAAAATAATTGTATATTGTAGACAATTCGTCTTATTTGGTAGGAAAATTAATCTTCTTGGTACGAAATTTATCTCATTGGCTGAAAACTCGACGATGTTTGACCTGTTATCAGCGATAAAACAACATAAAAGAACCACAATCCTCTCAAAAATGACGATTATCAATTATTTCACCACATGAAACTATCGTGGAAATGTGTGCAATAATTGAAGCTCGGAAAGAGGAAAAGTCGAACCAATAAAGATCTCTGTTTTCAGAACCTTCTCTTAAGCTATCAGCGTGTGTCATCATTTTCCGAATGTCGCTGTTTGTTCTAGGCATAAAGGTATGCAAGGAAATAAAATAAAGCGTCTTCACGAAATTCTTGAATAAACATGTTTTTTTTTTCGTCACTTGAATTCATGAAGCCAAGTGAGATAGCAATAATTAGCCACACATGTAGCGCGTGAAGATTTTGTCGGGCGAGTGGGGTAGGAGGTGAGACAGTGAGTCAGGAAATCGAAATCGTTTTCGTGGCACGTGGAGAGCCCACTAGAAGATAAGTATACGCAAGCATCTGGTAGAATAATCCTTCTCTCCGTAAATCAACATCATCTACTGTCATCGAGTATAATAAAAAGAACGAAGGTCACCACCGGGACTATATTCCTGTTTATTGCAGTTTTCCTGGATTCTATTGGTGAATATATAATAATATAATATCATATCCATTTCTATAAGTACACTAGAAAATAAACACGACTAATATCTCTCTTGTGTTACGCAATTTTCAAATTAAAATGTAAAATTATTATTAAGAAACTTTTTTATATCATGGCGTCTATCCTTTTCTTCAAAAGTTGTAGTCACGGGATGTCGCATGCATCTTCAAAGCAAGAAATATTAATTTTGAACAAAAAGGTAATTTAAAGGTTGTGTATACAAAGCCGGTACCGGTAACGAAAGAATTGTCGAACCAGTAAAAAAATTGTGGGTACAACTAGAAAAAAAATTGTCGCAAGTTTGAGCGCGCCTGGGGCGCGCGACTGTTGGTTCTCGCGCTCCGCACTCGATCACGTATTCACCTCGCGCTACGCGCTCGGTCTTTGTACTTCCCCGCGTTTATACAAAATCTTTGACAATTAGATGTGAAATCTTCGTCAGTAGTAATTTAGTTATTGTGAATTCTCTTTTGTTAAAGATCCTTCGGCTTTAACGAACACATTCTCATCAGGTATCTCGTGCTTCGCACTCGAATGAAATTTGTCCAATACGCGAATTTTTCTATATTATGTTCAACTTAAATATATTGAATGTATATACTATATTAATATCTGTATAACTCGGCTTCAAGCTGCTCATTCAGATATAGCAGAATAAAGAACAAATTTTATTTTTCATGATTATTTTAATATTCGTTCCTTAATTGCCATTAATATCTATACGTTTTTACACAACTTCAACTTGTTTATTTATAATGTTATTTTTCACGATTGAATCAAAAACTATACGTCCTATAAAAAAATGGATGAAAGCAAATTTGCAGATATAATTTAGACAAAAAAATAATGACATCAGCTTTTTGTTTCTCCCACGTTCGAATTTTTACATAGGAGACAGTTTTATGTTTCCTGGAGGTTGATGTTGGTAATTGGTTGTTGTTGCATCCTAGAGCCCAAATAAGCCCAAAATTTTGTCGGATTTGAAATTTAATTTTTTTTTAATTTTGGTATTGTGGAGGCGCTGGCTTGTCTCAATCCAGCACCACCACTCCCCATTTGAAGTTTCAAACAATATTATATTTTTTCAGTGAGATTTGGTGACGTTTCAAGGTCACACAATTTTCAAAAAGGGTTTCCGATACTTTTTCCATAAATATTGTTTTCTTTAGAAAATAATTTTTTTTTTTCAATTTGAATCCATTTAGCTTTTCAGTATTTAATACAGTATCTAAAAAATATATTATCTAAAATTCATGGAATGACCCCATTGACATAAGTTCTTCAGCTTCCTCTTTGATAGTTTCAGAACTCTTTTGAAATATTTTATAATATTTTAAAATATTCTGTAAAATCCGTGAAATCTTCAACATTTTATTTCAAAACCTTAAAAAATCTACATTTGTAGATTAAATATTTGCACTCTCAAAGATTCATTTGGTTTCATAAAAATTTTTAAAATATGAAAAAAGAACACAATTTTAAAGATATACGATTTGAAATTTCACAATTTTGATGATTTAAAATAAGTAATGCTTTAATATTAACGATTTGCAATCTACATTTCTTCAATTTTGAGTATTTGTAATTGAAGGATCTTCAATATATAGATCGCATAGAAGAAAATTATGCTTTTCTAAAGGCTTTTATATAGCCGTTTAAGATTTAAAATTAAACTTCATTTAATTTGATAGATTTTTCCATGCAAATTCTTTAATTGTTAACAGTAT
>CAKNXH010036063.1:0-14893 GCA_932178445.1 Andricus quercusramuli | reverse complement strand
ATCGTGCGTTTTTCGGCTTAAAATGTTCATTTTCATTTGTTTTTTGGGATTTTGAAAATGTCATAACTCCAGTAATTTTTTTTATGAGAAAAAATCATGAGGATATTTTGTTCCTCTTTTTGTGTACTACTAATAACCGTACATAGAATTTTCAAATCTTTAAAAAAAGTGGTCTCAAAAATATTCAAAATCTGCTCACTTTTTGAATTTTCATCCGGAACAGCTGGTTAACGAACTCGTTCTTTCTTTGTAGGCCATACAAAAGTGTGCCAAAGCACAATCCAATCTGGTCAATATTTCGAAAGTTATCGTGCCTATACACGATACTACAGACAGACAGACAGACAGACGTACAGACAGACGTACAGACAGACACCTTCGTAAAAATCGTTTTTTCTGACTCAGGAGGTCTCGAAACGTGGAGATTTGATGAAAACCGACAATGTCAAATTTTGCATAAAACTATTAACCTTCGCATTACAATGAGAATGTAAAAATGTTTAGTTAGGCCAACCATTTAATTAGTAAGATATGGCACTGCTATTTCATTAGTTAATACTGCTATTTTATTAGTTGGAAAAACAATACCGTTAGTTGCAGTGACTATTTAATTAGCACTAGTAACTAAGAAAATGGAGGTCCTAACTAATAGAATAGCAGCACCATATCTTACAAAATAATACTTGGCCCAACTAACCATTTTGTCAGTGTGGTGACGGGCTTACCACCAATTCATAATTTAATTGCAAATTCTTATGGTTGATGACAACGAAGAAATGGGAATAATTTTAATCTCTGCCAATTCTGATTTATAAATAACGAGATACTACATACTCTTTAAATTTAAATCAAACAAAACAGACTGATAATTATTGTGGAATTTTACTGAAAATCAATTACGTATTTCTGGCTACTTCAAACGAGAAAAACTCACTGAGAATCAGTGACTATTCACTGGAATTCTATAGTACCTATTTGTGCACTGTTTGGTTACTAGAGAAAAGTATCGAAATCTCAATGACGCTTAATGAAATGTCATTAACTTTTCTATTATATATTTTTCAATCAGTCGTAAATTCACTGAACGCATATTAAAGTTAACTCGCAATAAGTAATTAATCAATGAAAATCCTTACGGAATTAATTCAGTGAAATTCAGTTGAATTTTCATTTGAAATTTGAAGAGTTCAAAATATGATATTTTTTAATAAAAATTCCAGACAAATTACCACACCTATTCTTTCACCATTCTTATCAATAATATCGCTCATTAATATTAAGTTGGTATACAAATATGATACGATAACCTTTCATAGATTGATTGCGTTCACTATACATTGAAGCTCCTGTATAATTGAACTAAACAATAATTGTGGAATCTGAAGTACCATCACTTTCAAATTGGAAGCATTCATTATATGTATCGTTTTAAAATGAAAGTCACTGGAATTGAACAATTGTCAATTGAAACGTTCTGTGTTCAAAATTATACATATTATATAAAATTTCAAGAGTTCAAAATTCTACAAGAATTTAAATTGACAGCGTCATCAATTAAAAAATTGTTAAATTCAAATTTGAAGAATTTAATACTGTTTCAGGCAGAAACTAGATAAATTAGGAATTTTCAAATTCCTTTTTGGATGAAATCAAATAATTTCGAATTCTGCATGCGTGCAAATAACTTCAGATTGCATAATTCTTTCATTTAAAATCGGAAAACTAAATAGTTTAAAAATTTGAATCAAGAAAATTTCCCAATTGAATAGTTTCAAATTCGAAATTTGAAAATAGTACGAAAATTTCACTCCGAAATCTCTTGAAAATGTAAACTTTCAATTTGAAAGCCTTAATATTTTTGTATACATTTAAAATGTAATAATATTAAATTGAAATAGTCAATTATAACAATCAGCGCAAAATTTAAAACAGCTTCCAACGCCAAAACAATGAAAGGCAACATTGTAAATGGCAAATGGCAACGTTGTAAAAATTTGAATCTATTTTTCTTCTATGAAGATTGAAGAGGAAATCAACTATATACTCATCTTACAAAGCGTCAATGCAATTCTTCATAATTTTGAGTCACAAATTCTTACTTACCAAAACTTAAAATCTCCAATTAATAATTATTTTGCTTAGATTCTCATGCATACGATAGTTATTTCATAACTGTATTCGCGACAAAAGTGTTTCACGTAGGCGCAGATATCACGTAGGGTCGTGTAGGGGGTGTAATAGTCAAGGAGCCATGATTTCAACCTTCGTGAATTATTCGCACAGTTTCTTGCCATTCAGAATTGAAAAGGTACCCGCGGGTGGAATTTGACCTCTCTTCGTGTGGACGAAATATAAACGGCGACGAGGGCAGCCAATTAAGAAACAAAATCTGAGGTTTTACAAGCACCGATACGTAAACTGATGACGCAAATGCGAAACAACTTCTGACCTAGTTACATATATCCCTTAAACACTAGAACCATTCAACCATGCCAAATGTTTCCTCTCTCCCAAATGAATTCTCGCTAGCATCGCCTCTGCTGCTGCAATTACGCAAATTTCGGCTCTACATGATCTACCTCATATTAAAAACTCCAGGGTCAATTTTCATCTCCATGATAGTTTTCAGGCGTTACACAATTTACAAAAGAGTTTTAAATTTTCGATTATTTATATTTAAATCCGAGTAATTTCTATAAAATGTTAAGTGTTAAAATGTCCAATATGATTGTGAAGCAGTCTTGAATTTTTAAATATTCAATACCTGCTACTTACAATAATAATAACGACTATACTTGTTAAATCATTGTAAGAAAATTAATGATAATTTTTCTGATACTCAGGTTTCTTGGTACTTGATCGGCTTTGTGATGAGGTATTTTTGCTAGTTTAGATTAGATCCTCTCTTGGGATTATCTGGTTACTATATGCAAGGTAGGTTTCCAAGTGTTGTGCCCTGGGGGTAGGTATTGTCAAGTGGGATTGTACTCACCGGGGATGGTTAGGCAGCTTTATAAGAATCTTGATGATTGTGATGTTTCCGGCAGTGATGGATATGGTATTGGTAGTATGAAGAACCGCACCTGGGACCGCAGCAGAGGGTTTGGTGACAGGAGCAGACTCCGAGTCTCGGTACATTATCTTGAAGTTGATCCCCTGTCAGGACACTGGGTGTTGGGTTGATCACAGAACTCGCGAGGCACCACAGAGATTGACATTGGACATCGTCGCCGAGTACACAGTCGCGCGACACGACGGCGACCACGACCCCGACGACGGCGAAGAACAGGCACCGGATTGTTGCACAGGCACAGTCTGCGATGGTCAAATCGAACCTAAAGGCGGTGGTCTCTCTTTCACTCTTTTCTTCTCTATTTCGCCCTCTCTCTTCGTTTTGCAGCCCCTCTACCCCTGACCGATCTTTTCACCTTCTCTCTTAAACCTCTAGAGCCAGGGTGTGCTTTTCCCTGTCTCAACGGGTCGAGACTTAACTCGTATAGGGTAGGAGACGCCCCAACACGGGTAACCAGTTCGACGTATCGCAAGCGAACTCACCCCGCTCGGGCCGAGCCGCGCAGTGCCGTATGAGGGAGATCCACCTACATTCCCTTTGAATGACCTCGGTTTGTGGTCGTGAATCCGTTGCGAGTTGTCCATACGAGGCCCGCCACCATTGCGAGAATTGGGATCGATTGGTACAAGCCCAAAATGGTTTGGGTCGTTTGCGAATCTTGGGACTGGTGGAGGGGTTTAGGGGCCTATAAAAGTCTTTGTAACGCTTGAGGGTAAGGCGTGAAATCTCGTGCTTAGTCTCGGGTACCGGGAACCCTATGGGGTGACCTGGATCCGACAGGCACACCGCAGCAAGGCGAGGGGCTAAGGAAACCCTTGAAATCAATAGCCAGCCGCTACTGCCACCACCACCCTGACCCCCCTCTCTCTCAAACTCTCCTTCATTTCTATCTGATTCTCTCTCTCACTCTCTCTCACTCTCGTTTCACTCGCTATAACCCCCTTTCACCCATCCTCATCCCCTTCAATTCCCTTTTCTACCCCTTGGGTGATGTCGCTGCATCCCTGCATAGCAGTAGAGCGTGCCACGAGATAGGCGCACTTGTGCATACACGCACCCTGCACACGGGGACATGCGCGCACAACTGCCGATCGCTGATCTCTCGATGAGAGTATGAGGGAGATACACCTGGAACGCGCTGGATGTGCAGCAGCACTAGGTCTGGCTGTGTTCAGAACCCCTGTCAAAGTAGGAGCAGGTACAACCAGATAGGCGTGTATCCGATTCTATAGGGTTCAATCAGTGGTTTTAATATCAGATTTTTTAGATCTACTGATAAGACTGAAGGTTTTTAATTGTTATTCTATCCGATCATATCCTGTTCTTTCGGGACTTTACACTGTGGCTCAATCTATCAATTACTTTATTCAGCGAAGTGGTTGTAGCTGCCGAGGAAATAGAGAGAAGGGAGAGAGTCGAAAAGCAAAATAATACTCATGCCGGTTGATCTGTGACCCCTCTGCAATCAAATAAATCACATAGTAAAATTAGAATGTTTATTGGTAATCATTTAAAGGTGTTTAAAGCACTTGAAACCCGAAGTTAAATCTGTTCGAGTCGGATTTGTGATCAAACAATTCGTGCCTGATTCGGTTCTAGTTTTACCAAAAGCTCGAAGGTTTTCGGATCCTCAAACGATCCATTCCATCCCGTCGACCCAGGCTGTCACATGACCAAACTTTTTCGATGAAATTACTCATAATAGTGATGCATACCGATCATTTTTGGACAAAATCGAGATTTGCTTGAAACATAGTTGGATGGAACTGAAATGTATTGGAGATCAATAATATGCAATGAAAAAAGTCGATCGAGACGAGACGATCATCTCGACTGGGTGATCGTTCGTCTCGATGTGATGAGTATGGTGTTAAAGTTTTTAATTTAATCTGATGAGATTTTTGAAAAATTTTTAAATGATCGATATGCATCACTAACTCATAAAGCAATAAGTTCAATGGATTTTCCGTACCAGACAAACGTTCGTCTTCCTTCCTTTACGTTTGTTCGGCATGTAAAATTCACTATTCGTAAGTTTATCGAAAAGAATTGATCACGTTACAGTCTAGCACATGCCCTCAAAGAAAAATGATAGACTGTGACTTGTCATTTTGGAAGTAAAAGTATTCAATCGTATATAAAACAGCGGCTTCAAACGGATAAAAATTTTGTATCCGTTTCAATGAGCATTTTGCGTCCTTTTCAGTAATTTTCCATTCATCATTACATCTTGAAATTCTGATTTGCTTGAATATCCCTTTCTATCCGTAGAATGGCCTCCCGTTATCCGATCGAATGCGTTTGAAAAACATAATTTCTCAATAATATAGATTTACATAATTTCACAGGAAAGACAGAAGTGAATTTTTGTTGCGGGTAATTTTCAAGTAGATAAAGTTGAATTTCTTCGCATCGAAACAAAAGAAGATTTAATAGAGTTGACATGGTAACCATTTCCCATGTGGTGGGTGAATCTTAACGTGTGAAGTTAATTTTTGTTGTAGGTAAAGATTACTCTGAAATCGATGTAAAGATTACATTTCGTTTTTTCTGTGTTATATTTTTTTATGCAGACAATTATAGTTTATAGACCACTGCGCAAACAATTACTGCACATGTAGCACGCTTCTAACAATATATTGAATTTCGGAAACGTTGTACGGGATTCGAACCTACGGTACCTTGCCGTGATTTGAGAAAACACCGTTAACTGCAAAATGAACGAAGCCGAGAAAATCGACGAAAACTGTTCGAATCTTTATTCGCGTGTTTCGCGGATTCTTATCCATTTTCTGCATTTTTTTGTTGTTCTTGACAAATTTGCATACGATCTTTTCATTTTTGCAATAAAAATGTTAAAAAATGTTGATTAATGATCTAAAATGCAGTTATCGGTATTGATTGGGATGCTGAAATTCGAAAAACGCCGTAACGGGCAGATACGGCTCTCTTCGAATTACGGACCTCAAAAAAAGGCCTGCCGTGATTTGAGAGAACGCCGTTCACGGCAAAAGAATATGAAAGCGTGGAATTATTATAAAATATTAATTAAATATGGAATTATAATTATTCTGAAATTTTGCATATAAGATTATTATTCATATCCATAATTGTTTTATCTTTCTTGCGCTTGTTTTTAAATCAGCCAAATAGATATTAATGTTATCTATTTCAAGATAAATGAAGAAATCGATATATTTTTTGAATTTGAAAACCAATTAGAAGTATCAAATGAAACAAATTTTTAGAACAGTTTCATTAATTTTCTTTGAAAATTTCCAATTCACTTTTTCCACTTTAAAAAATTGAAATTATTTACAAACATTATTTTTACTTATTACATTTCTTAACAATATAACTCCATGTTAATTTGAGACTGTCAATAATTATAACAAATACAGACTTTCAATAATAATTTTGCATTTTGCAACTAATAATAAGTGCAGTTACGGCGTTTCTCGAATCACAAACCTCTTTTCTCGGGGTTCGATGACTCCGGAGAACGCGGTAAGCACTTACGGACCTCTCCGAAATCACGAAGGCTCGAAATCGCCGTCCAATAATTTTGGTAAAGTCCGCAACTACCAGTTACTGCGTTTTCTCGAATTTTGACGTCACGTATTTAGCCGTTTCTGATTTACGCCTGCAGTTAACGGTCAGTTACCGCTCTCTCTCTCAAATCACAACTCGCCAATCTTTGCAGTTAACGGTGTTTTCCAAAAATGATGCAATAATTATTTTTTAAATTATTAACAATTTAGAAAAATTATTTCAATAATCAGGTGGATCTTTTTTTCACGATTCCAACGATATAAAAAACTCATTTTTCGATTTTTTGCAGTTAACGGTGTTTTTCCAAATCACGTTAGCGGTCTTAACACATCTTAATCCCTGTAAAAACTGAACCTCTTGGCTATCCTAAATTTGGATTAGTGTGTCAAAATGGTCGATTTTTTATTTTTTTATATTGTTTTAAATAAATAACGGAATAAAAATAATTTCGCGGGAATTAGCATAGCGAATCGATCATACTCGAACTTACATGTAACAAATAAGTGTCAAAAGAAGGACGCTCGGTTAACAATAAAAGGTAGGTACTGTATCATCCAAATATAAATTTTTTCCTACAGTAATAAGTTAATGACACCAAAAGGCAGCTTAATGCAATTTTTCGCGTAATTTCAATCTTATTCTAAAAGACAATCTCTAAATAGGTGAAATTCATCAAACAAACTATGCACGAAAAAATTTGCAGAAACACAAGGTACGATCTAGTCGCCCTTTAGGGTTCATCCATAAATTACGTAAGGGTTATTTGTAGAATTTTTTGTAGAATTTGCTTCATCTGTATTTAATGTATCTAACATTAACATAGGTGTAAGATTTCGCTACCCCTCCCCCCATATGAATTTTATTTTATATAATATATTTATATATTATATATTTATATTTACTCATAAATTACAATAAGCTTTTCACGTGGGGGGGGGGGGGGCACACGAAAAGCTCATTGTGATTTATGGATGACCCCTTGCAAGATTACAATCCTGCAAATAAAAAAAAGGTTACAATCAGCGCAAAATTTAAAACAGCTTCCAACGCCAAAACAATGAAAGGTTAATATATGACAACGTTGTAAAAATTTAAATATATTTTTCTTCTATGAAGATAAAAGAGGAAATCAACTATATACTCATCTTACAAAGCGTCAATGCAATTCGTCATACTTTTGAGTCACAAATTCTTACTTAAAATTCGATAATTTATTACACCAAAGTCACGGCATCCCCAAACAGAAAAAAGCTCCACTAACTTCTGCTGTCTCATTTTTGTGAGTCTCAATTTAAGCCGTTGCCGAGGCAATTTGATGTTATGTACTTTCCTTTCGGCTAATGTTGAGCCTCAATTTTGGATCAATAACCGACATGAAATAAGCCGTGCTCGAAGTCGAGCTTTTTTCTGTACAAAGTTGAATCTTGAATCAGTGTTGTAATTATTCTTGCCGAATGCAGGTAAAGAAATTGGCTTTTCGCTACCAGTGAACGTCTTTTCATGTATACCCGACCGCAATGATTCTAAAAAAAATATCAGGAAAGTTAGTCACGTCGGATAACGTTCCGAAAAGCGCTTACCTCCGATTAATTCGAAACTCCGTATACGTATGTATTTTGACGCGCTGATCACGAATATGATAGTGAAAATACCCGCAAATTTGATTTTCAAGGTCAAAATCCCAAAAAACTATAAAAATTTCATGTTTTTCCGTTTCTTTCAGTATATAAAAAAAAGTTTTAAACCAAAGTTGTAGATCTTTTAAAAATACATATTTTATGTTGGATATGTTTTACCCTACGACTGATAGTTTTCGAGAAAATAGACGATAAATATTAAAAATCACAGAAATACTGAAATACCAAACACCAGCCTTCCCGCGGCGAAGTGCGTAAGTAGGCATTAATGCTAAAACAAATGGGTCAATGGCAAAAGATATGTTTCCACGAAACATTAGGGAACAAATGGGGCTGGTATGCGTCCTACGTTATTTCTGTGACCAGTCACAGGGGTGCCTTCCCGCCCCCACCATGACACGTTGGAAAGGAGGCCGTGTCTAACCCAAGATATTTCTGTGGCCAGTCATAGGGGTGCCTTCTCGCCCCACCATGACACGTTGGAAAGGGGGTCGTGTGTGACTTCAGTTATATTCCTGTGACCACACGGAAAAAAAAAATTTCATTAAATTTTATAGAACTAGTCCTATAGTAGAGGATACGACGGGTAGTTTATTAAAAGTTAAAATCTTCTTGGTTTTACATTGCATCGAACTATTCTACAAAATTTAATACAGAGTTCTCTAAAGAGTCTCGAAACTATATTATCATTATGCTTTAATATTTGTTCACATATTTAAGTACATGATTATTTACTATTGCACAAACAATCACTACACAAATAATCGCACGCTATTAAAATTATTATTCGCTGTGAGCTCGAACCCCCTACCTACGCATTCGGAGCTCCTGAGAAAACCTCGCAGCTAACATAACTTGTAGTATAAAAAAAAATCTAAAATATAAGCTACAGCTGTGAAGGGCTGTTTGACAAATTTTTGTGATTTGAAAATTCTAGGTTAATGATTTCGGAAATTTGAAATTTCTGGAGTTTTATATTTATAATGTCAGTAATTTCAAGAATATCATATTTCGAAAATTTAGTTTAAAATTTAGGTAATTACAAATTTCGGGATGTTTAACATTTTTTAAATTTTGGAAACTTTAAATTTCGAACAAATTTTTAATCGCAAATTCTTTTTTGGTTATAAATTCTAGTATGTTCAAGATTAATAAGATGTTATATAGCTATATAGAATAAGTTTATATAAGTTATATGAAATTAAAGGCTTGCATTGCAAATAATTTTGAAAGTTGAATTCCCAATTCTATATTTTTTGAATCGATTTAATAAGATATGACATGGGAAAAGTTGAATCTATTTCAATTTTTAACGTTGAAAATTAAAATCTTAAGTTTTCCAATAACCGACACATCTCTAAATGGCAAGTCCACTACCCGGGTGCACCGGAACGTGCACCAGGTCGTTCAAGACGTCATCTACGAGAACTTTTTTAGAATCTCAATTGTGTCAATAGCCAAACTGACTACCATTAGGAAAATATGAGAGAAAACAAAGTTTTCATATTTTTATTTCGGTCTTACGATACATTTAGAAAAAATTTTAAAAAGAAATCGAGTCAAAATTCCTTTTTATTGACGTTTCGGCCTCATCTGTGGGCTTTCATCAGAAAGAAACATCTTAGAGAATAATCGAACTCAATCATAAATATACGTCGAAGCGAATGACAACATTTTAAAATTTTGTAAAGTCAGATCATTCTGAAGTTTTAAAAATCACTATGAAGTTTGTAAAAAAACATCAGTTTGTTAGCTGTTTCACAGCATTTTAATCACAAAATATGAACCTTTTTTAACATATTGGGAAAGTTCCTTGGACTTTATAGTTTCCCAATACTTTTTTTACAAACTTCATAATGATTTTAAAAACTTCAGAATGATATCTGACTTCACAAAATTTTAAAATGTTGTCATTTGCTTCGACGTATATTTATGATTGACTCCGATTATTCTTTAAGATGTTTGTATCGATGAAGGCCCACAGATGGGGCCAAAACGTCAATAAAAAGGAATTTTGACCCGATTTAGTTTTTCAATTTTTTCTAAATGGATCGTAAGACCGAAACAAAAATATGAAAACTTTATTTTCTCTCATATTTTCTTAATATAAAAAAACGATCGAAGGAAGCTTGACTTGATGATTTCTTTAGAAATCTTGAGGTTTATCTACCAAAATAACTACCAATGGTGATTCGACGATCAGGATGCACCGGAACGTGTACCAGGTCGCTTAGCACGTATTCTACAAGAACTTTTCAAAAATTTAAATTGTGTCAATAGCCAAAATAACTACCAATGGTGAGTCGACGGTAGTTAATTTGGTGGTTGAAACAATTCAAATTTCTAAAAAGTTCTCGTAGAATACGTGCTAAACTACCTGGTGCGCGACTCGGTGCACCCGGATCGTCGACTCAACACTTAATTATTTTGGATGTTGACACAATTTGAATTTTAAAGCAGTTCTCATAGAATACGTGCCAAACGACCTGGTGCACGTTTCGGTGCATCCTGATCGTCGACTCACCATTGGTAGTTATTTTGGCTATTGATACAATTTAGATTCTAAAAAAGTTCTCGTAGATGACGTCTTGAACGACCTGGTGCACGTTCCGGTGCACCCGGGTAGTGGATTTACCATTTAGAGATGTGTCGGTTATTGGCAAACTCAATATTTTAATTTTCAACGCGTGCTAATGTTCTCTAAGACTTGAATTATTTTTTTTCACGCGGGAGCCATGCGGAAAAGTCACTGCCTGCGCACAGTAGCGACTGCGCAGCTACATTTAAGAACTGAAGTCTATAGATCTTCGATTGAAGTAGTTCACAAACACTCAATACTTCGAATCGAATTTCTATGAGATTTTTCAACATTTTTTGAAGAATTTTTCTATACATTTGACTGAATTGAGGTATTTAAACCTTATAATTATGTGATTACAAACTTTCAATATCTCAATTGTGATTTCTACGAAAGTTTTCAGCATTCTTTCATGAATTTCTCTATATATTTTATTAAACTTTTTCAAATCGGAGTTCAATATAAAGTTTACAGAATTCTTGTAGTGTGATTCTAGGTTAGTTCTATATTAAATCCTGAAAGTTATACAGAATATAGAAAATTTGTTCAAGGTTCGCTCTCATCCCCGACTCTTGTAATACTTCAAGAAAGTTTAATGAACTTTTTTATTCCGTGCAGTCGCAGGGGTGTTTTCCCGCCCCCACCATGCCACGTTGGAAAGGAGGTCGTGTGTACCCAGTGGGCACAAAAATTAAGGATGTCCTAGAGACGTCTTCGGGACATCCCTAAGACGTCTTTTGGAACATGTCGTTTGGACATCCTAGGGATGATCCTAATACGTCTAATGTCAGTACCAAAGATTTCCTGAGAACTTCCTATGTCTTTAAGACTTCTTTAGGACATCTTTAGGACATTGGACGTTTTAGAGACGCTTATTGGGCTGACATTGGACGTCCTAGGAACGTCCCAAGGACGTTCTTGGGATGTTTATGGGGTTGTGTCCACTGGGTAAACTATAAGTTATTTCTGTGACCATGACACGTTGGAAAGGGGGTCGTGTATAACCTAAGTTATTCCTGTGACCAGTCACAGGGGTGTTTTCCCGCCCCCCATGAGACGTTGGAAAGGGGATCGTGTGTAACCTAAGTTATTTCTGTGGCCAGTCATAGGGGTGCCTTCTCGCCCCCCCCCCTCCATGACGCGTTGGAAAGGGGGTCATGTGTAACCTAAGTTATTCCTGTGGCCAGTCATAGGGGTGCCTCCCCGCCCCCCATGACACGTTGGAAAAAACGGTCAGTCGTAGGGTAAAAATATATTAGACATAAAATATGTATTTTTAAAAGATGTACAACTTTTGTTTGAAGCTTTTTTGTAAATTTTTTTTATTTACTGAAATAAACGGAAAAACATGAAATTTTTATATTTTTTTGGGGTTTGAGCTTGAAAATCAAATTTGCGGGTATTTTCACTATCATATTCGTGATCAGCACGTCAAAATACATAGGTATACGGAGTTTCAAATTAATCGGAGGTAAGCGCTTTTCGGAACTCCACCCATCGCTTAATTTGAAGCTATTGGGATGCAGATGTAAATAAACTTATCAAGGTCGAATTTCGTCCGGTTGAAACATTTTGCACGAATAGCGGAAAATTTTTATCCATTCGATCGGACTATCCGAAATAAGGCGTTAAAAAAAAGTTGTATTGAATTGAGTAGAAGTTTAATTTGAGATTATAAAATTAATTGCAAGAATGTCTGCCTGAAATAAAAGCTATATATTACTTTTTTTCTAATTGCGATTTATAGATGTTGCAATAATATTTTTCGGCGCTTTTTCCTCGTTTTGATACAATTTTCAACAAAGATTATAATTATTCTTCGTATTCACTGTCTTCCATAAAAATATGTCATCATTCGAACTGCGATCTTCAACTGAGATCATCATCTGCTATATTATATACCTATAAATATTACCATCCAAACCTTACTGCCAAAAACTTCAACAACAACCCACCCCAACGCCTAAACAGCATGAATACATCATTTACTTCAGGAAGTGGAGGGCAATTAAAGCATTCTAATTTCCAATCTCTGCAATCTGCAGTGCACTTTGGCCTCTCTGCAAGTCCACGCCCTCAAATTTCTTCACTTCCTTAGACGATCATCCCTTCACTAGAATGAGAGCACGTGAACTGTGTCGACCTGCATGTGCAATGTGTAATGTTCAATGTGCATGTGTACATCCAGGCAAGCCGTGGCCCGTGACCCACTGTCTGCAAATTGATTCACGATTTCGCACTAACCATCCCCTTGATCCGCGTTGCGGCATAGAACTCGAAGATGCGCTACATTGTCTCAGTTTCTGCAACTTGCCCCCCCCCCCCCCTTCACTACCGCTCTCATTCTCTTTTTACTCCTGCGACATATTCGACCAAACATTTCTCCAAATCTCACTACCCACCCCAACACCCATTGTCCAAATTCAAGAATTTGTTCATGAAAATGTCATAAACTAGTGGCTAGATTGCGGATACGAGAGATAATCACAAGATGTGTATAGATTTTCATAAGTAATATGTGAGCTTTTTAGAAATAATTGATTAGCTCGTAATGGAGAATGAAAAAGAGGTTTATTATTCGTTTCTTCATAAATAATTTTTTGCAGCACATGCATGAAAATTAGCGTGCGTGAATAAGATATTTCTACACGATAATCTCACAGTATCGTCCAGGTATCTTTTGAAAAAAGTTTCAAAAATTGTGTTTGCATAGACTGTATCGCCCCATTGCATTTTAGAGCAAAATGGTTAACAGCAAAAGTAAACTAGAGTAAATGCTGAGGAAGATAAAAAAAAAGAACCTTATAACTCTAATAGGCGCGGAGTTATGACTCCTTAAAGAACGCAGATTTTTTTTTAGAGACTAAAACCCCCAATTTTGACGTTTGTATCTGTACTTTGAAACCTGTTCATTTTACGAAAAAATGTTTTGGTCACATATTTTTCGGGGCAATCACTCGTGTTCAGTTTTTCCAAAATTCTTCGTTTGTGGGTAAAGCTACCTTAATCATGCTGGAAAAAAAGTTTTTGTGCATGTCCTGCGATCGTATTTGAGCATTTGGTGTCATATATGAATCTATACTTCATTAAAAATACACCTTCTTCTCATTTTGCGTTAAAAAACAATTTATTTCTCAACCATTATTTAAATAATACTTCTAACATTAACAACTGTGTGCATATTCCTTGTATTTTCTTTGTGAAAATTACTTCCAGAATATCTGTGGTCGAAAGTGAATGAAGAAGAAATTATACATTACTGTTTTTACATTGCTTATGCATTATTTCTAAAAAATGTTATTGAAGGGATTAGTTTTACAAGATTGTAATATTTTATGTTAAAAATTTTAAAAATTGATAAACTAATTATTGCAGAGGTAACAATTATTTTTAATTTTTGGCAATAAAGGAATATCAGGTTCTTTTTTTAGTGGTTTCTCCCAAAATACTGTAAAAACTAGGATTCGATTTAGAACTTAATTTGGTATTAAAACAGTTCACGCAACAAAACAATAGGGTCATCCACTAATTTTTTTTATTTTTGCATATTGGAGTATATGCTCTAAAATCACTAATAATACCAGCATAGTGTGGAAAAAACTTTTTTTTCAATTTATATTTGAAAAAGAAAAATTTGTACATATTTAAAATTCCTATTTCTTTCGCGCCCATTCCGCCATCTTGATGTGACGTAGCTAGCCGCCAAACACTTGTAAATAAGCCGGGCGATTCACGTTTTTTCCATAAAAATGCAAAAAAATCAGCGCTACCATTGGTGTTTTGTGCCTCAATGCAAGAAAACGTCTGTCGAAAATCCAGGAAAATTATTTATATCTATACCCAAAGGTGAGGAATGAAAAAAATGGTACGAAATTGTTCGTCGTGACATGTGCCCTACCACATCTTTAACGCCAACAGTATATTTTGCGAAGATCTTTTTTCAACGCTACAAGTAAATATTTTTATTTTGAATAGAAAAATATATTTAAAATATGCTTTTTTGATAAAATAAAGTTCGTAATTGACTGATGTTCAACGGTGTTATATATATGG
>CAKNXH010036058.1:0-10591 GCA_932178445.1 Andricus quercusramuli | reverse complement strand
CCCAAGCCCAAGGAGGTAGAGACTTTTTGGAGAGAGGTGTACAAGATCCCGAAAACACTAGAGTTGAAGGAAGATACTGACAATATCATCCGCTTCAAGGAGTTTTGCGACAGCCTCATAAAATCTGAGGAGGAGTGCCCATCAGTCACTGCCGAAGAGGTGAAAAAAGCACTTAGAGGCACGAAGAACTTTTCCGGTGCTGGACCAGATTGTATCAAGAACTTTTGGTGGAAGAAGTTTACTTCTACACACCAACATTTGGCCCGCATATTCACCTCATATTTAAAGTCGGAGATGCCCATTCCGCAGTGGCTAGTGTTAGGACGCACTATACTCCTACCGAAAAAAGGCGACTTGTCCAAACCAGAGAATTACAGGCCAATAACTTGTTTGAACACACTGTATAAGATTTTTACAGCTATCCTAAACAACAGGATTGTTCGACGAATTGAGCCTGTATGGCGAGAGATGTACGAACAACGTGGCTCGAAAAAAGGTGTAGCAGGCTGTCGAGAGAACCTGCTGATTGACAGGTGTGTCTGTAAAGACGCTACAGTCCATCAGCGCGTCCTGTCAATGGCCTGGATTGACTACCGGAAAGCTTTTGATTCAACCTCTCATAGACTTATCATCTGTCTGTTGGAAAGCTTGAAGGTACATCCACACATAGTGAGATGCATAGAGAGATTGATGCCTCTTTGGAAAACTAGATTTACCATCTCATCTAGGAATTATCGTCTGACGACGAACAACGTCACCTTCCAGAGGGGCGTCTTTCAAGGGGATAGTATGAGCCCTTTGCTTTTTTGCATCACACTTTTGCCTCTATCTCTTGCACTACGAAATTCTCCTGGATACCTCTGTGGCGACACTAATCAGCGTGAGCATAAGGTCACTCATGTATTCTATATGGATGACCTGAAGATCTATGCCGCTGGTAAAAGCAGACTTCAAACTGCTTTAAATATCGTCAAGAACTACACAGGAGAGATTGGGATGGACTTTGGTTTGGACAAGTGTGCCAAAATTCATTTGAAGAAAGGAAAGATTACTGGCGTTCCCAAGGACCCTGAGCTTGTGGATATAAGTGTTATTAGACATCTTAACACTGGAGAGACCTATACATACCTGGGCGTGCCTCAAAGCCGCATTCAGGACGTAACATCAGTGAAGGAGTCTCTCCGAAGCAGATACAAGCATCTTCTTCGACAGATTTGGTCTTCCAATCTGTCGGCGTTGAACAAGGTATCTGCGACTAACATGCTTGCCGTCCCGGTTCTACTCTACTCGTTTGGGGTGGTTCAATGGACGAAGAACGAGCTTAAGGCCCTTGATGTCACCACGCGTAAGATCATGCATATGCATAAAAGCTTGCATATCAATTCGTCAGTTCCGCGATTATACATTTCACGCCAGCAAGGCGGACGCGGACTTCTGAATCTCCAGTGTCTTCATAACCGAATTGTTTTGAGTACAGCTTACATCGTTGCGAATGGCAGAGATCCTCTCCTAAAGATGGTCAGAAACCACGAGATGATTGGCGAAGGGGCGTTCCTTTACAAAGCCGCGGAGCAAGCTGCCGAGGCCCTTGGCCTGAATTTTAACATCAGAAGTGAGGAAAGTGCATTACTCCATCTAGATGCTTCACGTCTAAAAGCCGAAGTAAAGAAAGCAGAGGTTGGAAAATTTCACCAAGAGCTACTCGACAAGCAAATGCACGGAAACTTTCACAGAAATGTAGAAAAACAGTCCTTGTCGAAGGAGCAAACTTTTGCTTTCCTCAAATCATCAGGGCTCAATTCAGGTACAGAGGGCTTTATTTTCGCATGCCAGGACGGTGTAATCTCCACCTTAGCATACCGCGCCCGCATTTTATGTCAAGAAGTTCCCAGTGATAGGTGCAGAGCGTGTCATGCACACGCTGAGTACCTAGAACATATACTATCGGGGTGTCCGACCCACGCAGGAACAACGTATATCTATAGACATAATGCGGCCCTAAGAGTACTTTATTACCACCTTTGTCGCTCTTACGGTGTTGGTCGCGACCCTGCCCTGCCGAACGCTCCAAGGGATATAGAGTCAATTGTCCGAAACGAGAAGTGCCAGATTTTCTGGAACTACGATTTTCGGGCAGCAGTCTCCGTTGCGCACTCGAGGCCTGACATTGTTCTCCAAGACTTCGAGAAACGAACTATATTCGTGATCGAATTCTCGGCTCCATCCGAATACAACATCACTGCAAAGGAGAAAGAAAAAGAGGAGAGATATCAAGACCTTAAAAGAGAGCTGCTTCGACTGTACCCAAAATATTCGGTACGAGTGATTGTTCTTGTGATAGGTGCTCTCGGAGGTGTGAAATTATCGCTGGTTCGTAACCTTAAAGCCATACCCGCGTGCCAAAAATATGCCAAGGCTCTTGCGAGATGGATGCAGAAAGCTGTCATCCTTGGGTCGCTTCGTGTCCTCAAGACACACGAGGGTTTCGCCGGCCTGTCGTTGTGATTTCGTCGTGCCCTGTGACCACCCATCTCACGGATGTGAGACGTGGCCATAGGTGTATTTTACCGCGGTTCTACTGGGGGCCATTGACATTTTTTCAAGATGGCAGTTGCTCTTAGTGGTACCGTGCGGTGGTTGTTTAACTTTGTTTTTATATATATATATATATATATATATATATATAAATGATTCTTATTTATTTTTCAGTGATTTTGATTGATTAGTCTGTTAAACTCACGGATGAAAAATTTATAAATTAGTCAAATTAGTAATAATTTTGACTAATTCAAATTTGGAGAGAAATTTTCAACAAAATTTCAACTTTATCAAAACAGTACTCTCTAAATTATAACCAGCAGTGACAAACGAGGTGAAAAATCATTGATTGGGAGTGGAATTTTCACTTAAGTAAATCAGTGAATTCTGAGTTTTACTGGTTTTACTGCAGCTGAATTTTCGCTACTACCAATCAGTGATATTTCACTTTTGTGGTGAAAATCCTTAATGGTTTGAGTCAGTGATGCATTTCTAGCTATTATTTAAATGAGTGAAATCTCAATGCTTAAAATTTGATTCTTTCGCTACCTGAAACATTGAAAATTTGCTCACACTGGGAAATCCATGATTATTCACTGAAATTCCAGTAGTTTTCACTGTAGTAGTCGAAAAAGTTACTGAAGTTTCGCTAAGCAATTCTAAAATTGCAGTATCTGTTTCTTACTGGAATCCCAGTAAAACATGAATTACTGACAATTTACCAGTGAAACGTGACAAGAATTTCAGTGAATTTATACTGCTTCATATTTAGCTAATTTTCCAGCAGAAATAGTTAATTAAATTTTATTGACATACCTTCTGATATTTCAATAATTTTTTCTATCCAGGGAATGAGTGAAAAACAACTGGAATTTTCATGATTTATAAATAAGAAAGTTATGGAAATTATTGTGGCTTAGGAATTATTATTCACATGAAGTAACAAATATTTACAAGAGTATAAAGCTTCTTAATTCTGCGATAACGACGAAAATCATCAGCCACCAAAGTGAACCCCCTCAGAAGGTATCCTTTGCTCATCAACAGGTAAAAATTACGAAATTAGAAAAAAAATGATATTTCAATGTGCAATTTGAAAATAAGCTATTCAGAATCTACAAGTTTTTAGAATTCTGCGTATATATTATTTGTCTGAAAAAGGGTTGAATCTGTCATGCAATAATAAATTAAGACACTAAAGAATGACTCCAAGGTAAAGCCCAAAAATGAATGTACGAGTAATTGTCCTTGTGATAGGTGCTCTCGGAGGTGCGAAATTATAACTGGTTCGTAACCTTAAAGCCATACCCGCGTGCCAAAAATATAACTACGATTTTGGGGCAGCAGTCTCCGTTGCGCACTCGAGGCCTGACATTGTTCTCCAAGACTTCGAGAAACGAACTATATTCGTGATCGAATTCTTGGCTCCGTCCGAATACAACATCACTGCAAAGGAGAAAGAAAAAGAGGAGAGGTATCAAAAGAGAGCTGCAACGACTGTACCCAAAATATTCGGTACGAGTAATTGTCCTTGTGATAGGTGCTCTCAGTGGTGCGAAACTATCACTGGTTCGAAACCTTAAGGCCATACCCGCGTGCCTAAAATATGACAAGGCACTTGCGAGATGGATGCAGAAAGCTGTCATCCTTGGGTCGCTCCGTGTCCTCAAGACACACGAGGGTTTCGCCGGCCTGTCGTTGTGATTTCGTCGTGCCCTGTGACCACCCATCTCACGGATGTGAGACGTGGCCATAGGTGTATTTTACCGCGGTTCTACTGGGGGATATTGACATTTTTTTTCATGGCATTTGCTCTTAGTGGTACCCTGCGATGGTTGTTTAACTTTTTTTTTAATTATATATATATATATTTTTTTTTTAACGTTAAGAGTATAATAGGGGAAAAACGAAATGCACTCAGAAAAATATTTGTCTCGAAATGAAGAAACTGTTTCTTTAATATAATTACATATTTAATTTAACCAAGAGTAACGTCATAATGAAGAAAATAATTTTTAATCAGGAAAATTTTTCATGAGAACACAATAACATTTCTTTCAGTCAAAGAAATTTCTTTGAATCAAAGAAAATTTTCTTTCACTAAGTGCCTATGAATATTTTTCTTTGATTCAGGAAAATTGTCTTTGAATCAAAGAATCTTTTTTCTGAGTGTAGACTTTATCTAGTTGCCATTCTTAATTATCTGAAAGTGCATCTTTTCGTCTATTAAATCTATGAAAAACTTCAAAAGAATTTGAAAATGATCTTTTAGCATAAAAAAAATCACGTGAAACAGGAAACATATCATTAACATCACTTCTGGGAAAGAGGGACGAAAAACAAAATCAGTTTTACGTAATTGCCATTTTCAATTATCTGGTCAGGAAATTCCAGGTCGAATCCTCAAGGTTGAAAAACGAGTCGCTGGGGCACTTTTGAAGTTAGAACTTTGAGAAACTGCTTTTTGAGACAAAAAACGCGTATAAAATTGAGCATAAGGTAACGAGACAGAATATAGATTGAAGTATGGCTTTCTATTAAAACCTTAAAATCGATACTTTGGACCTTCTTTCATAGAGACACGAATATCTCCTGAACTACGGTCCTCAAAGTATGCGGAACGTCACATATAATTCATGATCCATTACCATAAATATACTTCCGTAACGTGTTGCCATAAAGTGGGTTCCATATTGCCATAATATTAAATTCTTAGTACTGTGTAAATGGGACTTAAATTCTAACTGAAACATTTTCCTGTGCGGCAAGAAAGTGGCTTTGCCGCGCTTGCGCCGCCAGTCATAAAAAAAGTACCCTGGCGGCGCCAGGGCCCGGCAGGCCTCGACTACATCACTAATTAAAATAGAACCAAGTTTTCAATTACTTGCACATATCGAATCATTTGAAGCTCCTCGTTCGATCACCGAAGTGAAACAGCGCTTGGCTCATGGGAAAATACATGGGAAAATAAAAAATCGTTCTGTGACATTTTTACTGTTTTCTTGCAAAATTTCGGTTTTAATTGACTCAATTATTTAAATTGTGAAGAAGAATTTTTGTATTGGCATTAGGGTGTTATGAATATATTTAATTAAAAAATGTGCATTTCTTCAAAGTTAAATTGGCAAGCGTTCCGACCACGGATAGGGGTCCTCCTCAGTGCCAGATCAATACAAAAATTCTTCACAAAATAGTAAATATTGATATATCACAACATTATATAGTATAACCACATATATAACCATGTCCTATATATAATTGAAAAAAAAAGATTTAAACAACCACCGCAGGGTCCCACTAAGAGCAACTGCCGTCTAAAAAATGTCAATAGCCCCCAGTAGAACCGCGGTAAAACACACCTATGGCCACGTATCAGAACCGTGAGATGGGTGGTCACAGGGCACGACGAAATCACAACGACAGGCCGGCGAAGCCCTCGTGTTTCTTGAGGACACGAAGCGACCCAAAGATGACAGCTTTCTGCATCCATCTCGCACGTGCCTTGGCATATTTTTACGTTATCATCATTTATGATAGAAGTTATTAGATTCATGTGAATTTGACCTATTCAGTTTTCGTCAGTTCTTGACGTTTCAACACCCCCTATCATACTAATATTAATAATTAATTATTTTTATTCGATATGTATATATTTTTTGATAAATTTAACGAAAAATGTATAATTTTGTCAATAATTTTAATGTGGAAATTAAAATAAATATAATTGAAAATATGCAGTTTTATGATTTGGAACATTCAAAGTTTCAATTACCATTCATTGGATTAGAATCTTGTAATTGAGAAAGTACTTTAATCTATCTTGGACTGGGATTAACTTCCGTTATGGAAACAATCATCACAAGTCCCCAGAGGCTCTGTTCCTTAATTTAATAAAATATTGTCTTTCTCCCTTTCCTTTTCCTTTATGATCTCTGCTTGATTATTGTTTATTGCTATCAAATATAATTGAACTATTTTCCTAACAATTATAACTTTGTTTAAGTCAATGATCCTAATTTATCATAAATGATTTATTTAGCATCAATGATTTATTTTTCTAAATAGAAAACATTTTTAAATATTTTTGAAGAATATTATTGACGAAAAGATAAAAAGGAAGGGATGCCGCTTGAGACATGTGTATGGATTAAACTTGGGATGGACCAGAAGAGAGCTCCACCCACGAATCTAGTGCTCCGCCCTCGCAAATTTGGTCTCCCAGGGGTTTCTCCACTTTCTGTCAGTCAAATCAGTGCAGTTGACTTTCACGGTTGCATTTCTTCTTTTCAAATATATTTACAAATAATTTTTAGTTATATGTGGGTTTACTATTAAGTTTGTGAAAAGCTCAATTTTCTAGAATTTAAACAAATTTCCTTCGATTCTAGATCTCACCTTCAGTAGGACTGCTTTTGGAAAATGGTGAGAACATATTTTAAAGGTTTTTTTTCAACTTATTTCATGACATTTTTCCAATTTTTTCATTGCTTAATTTGAAGTTTGAAAAACAAACGTTGCAAATGATTTATACTGGAACGATTTAAAATCTAAGGTTTCAAATACTGCATTTGATTTGTTTGAATCTACACTTTGCGGACATGAAAGTTGTCCACGACGCTTAAAAATTCGTAGAGCTTCTCGAATATTTCCTAATTTTAAATTTGAAGGGTCCTTAAAAAATAATATTTTCTCTTGGATAAAGAGAAACAGAAAGTCTGATAAAATACTGTGTATATAATAATGTACTTTTACATGCATGAATGCATATATCTATTATCTGTATCTATATTTCAATCATTAGGGACCGATTTAAAAGTTCTCTTCATAATTAAAGAGCATTATTCTTGAAAAATACACGAGGTGATTTTTAATTTCATTGTGTGACTTTTTAAACTTTTTTTAAAACAATTTTACAAAAAAGTACATTTTTTCGAAAAAAATGTTGTTCTAGATATACCTGCATTCAACTTTACGTACTACGCGAGTATATAAAAAAGGCAAATAATTTATTTATTGAATAATTCTATTTCAAATCAGGCAAAATTTCAAGAAAATTCGAAGATTACCTGTAAATTCTCAAAAATTGGACAGAAAGTTTTTTCACAATACAGTATAAGCCGAACCAGCAATGTATTCAGGATTTTCTTTTCTTATTCGACGTGGAAATTTTTACTCTTTCAATTCATCTTTAAAAAATTTGTTAAATGACAAAATAGCGGCTTTTTTCAATTCTTTGATACTGGATTTTCTCAAAAACCTCACTTTGAACATATTTTTTTTTATTGCTGGCATGTGAGTTTCGTTTTTAATAAACCACGAAAAAAATTATTTTGGAAAAATCAAATTTTTGCATTCTTCTCGGAAAGAACGAAATGTAAAAAAAATGTCGAACGGAAAGTTGAAACATCTAGAAAAATTCTAAAAAAATTCCTCTTACTATTTCATTACCAGAGTATCTTTTATTATTTTTTTCATCGAATTTTGAAAACATGAAAAATATATTTTCAGAAAAAACCTACCTTCTTTATTTTTTCTTATAGTTCTTTGTAGTTTCTGCTAATAAAGAAGGCATCCTATCAGTTTATTCAAGCTAAACCATTGTTAAGGCCGTAAACAAATTGGTTTTCTTCATATAACTTTTATTTGATAATTTTTTTATGCTTGTAAAGAAGATTTTTCAATTGTCATTATAGGGTTGATAATATTTATTTTCGTTCTGCAATTAATTCTTTGAAAGATTTATTCAAAAATAAAAATGAGATTTTTTATGTTTCGACCTGAACTGCTGACTCACCGATCTCGTCAGTAAAGCAATGTGGATCAGTCCTGCCATAAACATTACATTTTATAATTTAATTGAGCTAAATTCCATTATAATGTATAATATTTTCCACAAAGAGATTTTATTTTGGTAAATGTTGTAATATATTAAGTTTCAACCACTATCCGTGGTTGAAATGCATGATAATATTAAGGCCGTGGCTATTTTACCGAAATTTCCGTACCTATATCTGGATTTTTTCGGTACGCATAGAAACTTCCTGATATTAACTGCAAAATTTACAAGCATCACATTTTTTGTGTGTAAAATATACATTATAATGCAATTTAGGTCAATCAAATTATAAAATGTAAATTATAAAGCAGGACTGATTCACATTCCCTTACTCTGACGAGTCCGGTGAGACAGTCCAGGACGAAAAATAAAAGATATAATTTTTATTTAAAACAAATCTTTTTTCAAATTAATTGCAGAACGAAAATATATAATATCAACCCTCATGCCAATTGATAAATCTTCTCTACAATTATGATACTTGGGTCAATTAAAAATGATATCTTTCGAAAAACCAGCAAAGATGTCATCTCAATATGAACCAATGGTTTACCAAGAACGAAACTCACGGGATGTGAGTATATATTTCTAGCTATTTATAAGAATACTGCATTTTGAAAAACTTTCTGGAAATTTTTGAGAATTTATCGTTAAACTTCGAATGATTGGAACAATCCAAAAGGTTGTTTTTTGCTAGCAGGGGTTCACAAATCGACCAATGAAGTGAACACTGACTCTATGTGATTGCAGTGCCTTCGTGTGAATTCAAGTGACTACACGCCAGTGAATCAAGCGAAGGTGTACACCTAACGTCACGAGTTGTTAACCCCTCTGTTTTTTGTTTAAACTTTGAAATACTTCTTTCATAATTTTCACCATAAAATGAACTAACCAAATAATGAATCATTCTTACACTAGAAGCTGGATCTCTTTGGCGGATTTTAAATAGGATATAAACAAATTTTCTAGAAATAAACACTTTTCGTTCTTTTTTCATAAAAAGAAAATCTGCCCGCTTTGCGGGCACATTCTCATCGCGCGCTTCGTGCGCGGCTCGCTTCGCTCGCAAGTTTGAGCGCGCCTAGGGCGCGCACCTGTTGGCTCTCGCGCTTCGCGCTCGATTAAGTAATGTGTTCACCTCGCGCTACGCGCTCGGACACATTTGCCTGACGCTTTAAGCTTGGTTCCTCTAGGTTTTCGCACTTCGTATGCTCGCTATTGCGCGCTTCGCGAGCTAATACTCTCTTAGTAAACTTCATCGTCATGACTTGCTTTTGGATTAATTACGTCAGTTTTACATAAAAATAACTAATTTACTTAAGGTTCTCTCGACCTTAAGGAACACATTCTCATCAAGGCACTCGCGCTCGATATTTGGTCGTCGCGCTTCGCAACGACTATATGTTATGTTCTATGTTCTTCAGATAAAAATGACTAAATTTTTATTTGATATCAAATGAAGAAGGGAATTCCATTACTTCAGCGTATATTTCCGTATCTTTCTAATAAATCATAAAATTTGAAAGATTTTTTCCAACTACCTAAAAAGGGGAGAAAAAAAGTATCTAATTCGTTTTTGGCTAACGAACTTGACCTTCATTTTAGGACACTTGAAGAGTATACCAAAGCCCAATCGAATCTGTCAATTTTTTCGAAAGTTATCGTGCTAACAAACTAAAAATCTACATACAGACCCACATACCCACATACCCACATATCCACATACCCACATACACACATACAGACAGACAGACACATTCACGAAAACCTGTTTTTTGGGTTCAGGGGGTCTCAAAACGTGGACATTTGACAAAAACGGTGGGGGTCAAATTTTACAAAAATCTAATACCTTCTCTGATGAGAATGTAATAATGAATCATTCTTACACTATAAGCTGGATCTCTTTGGCGGATTTTAAATAGGATATAAACAAATTTTCTAGGCAAATAAACACTTTTCGTTCTTTTTTCATGAAAAAATAATTCTTTGGCATCTAATATGTATTGAAGTAGCTGCTCAGACTTTCATAATTATTCCAGAAAGTTGTTGACACCTAACATTTATCTTCGTCATAAATAATTAAAGTTAACAAATAGAAAATTTTATCGTGTTTTTGTGGAATAGTGTATTGCGTGACGAGGGTCGAAAGGCAACGATTGGACGAGTGTGAAGTTAGCTGCCCGAGCGAAGCGAGGGCTGATATCACACGAGTGAAAT
>CAKNXH010036031.1:2879-17687 GCA_932178445.1 Andricus quercusramuli | reverse complement strand
TAACTTTCACAGAAATGTAGAAAAACAGTCCTTGTCAAAGGAGCAAACTTTTGCTTTCCTCAAATCATCAGGGCTCAATGCAGGTACAGAGGGCTTCAGTTTCGCATGCCAGGACGGTGTAATCTCCACCTTAGCATACCGCGCCCGCATTTTATGTCAAGAAGTTCCCAGTGATAGGTGCAGAGCGTGTCATGCACACGTTGAGTACCTAGAACACATACTATCGGGGTGTCCGACCCACGCAGGAACAACGTATATCTATAGACATAATGCAGCCCTAAGAGTACTTTATTACCATTTTTGTCGATCTTACGGTGTTGGTCGTGACCCTGCCCTGCCGAACGCTCCGAGGGATATAGAGTCAATTGTCCGAAACGAGAAGTGCCAGATTTTCTGGAACTACGATTTTCGGGCAGCAGTCTCCCTTGCGCACTCGAGGCCTGACATTGTTCTCCAAGACTTCGAGAAACGAACGATATTCGTGATCGAATTCTCGGCTCCGTCCGAATACAACATCACTGCAAAGGAGAAAGAAAAAGAGGAGAGGTATCAAGACCTTAGAAGAGTGCTGCAACGACTGTACCCAAAATATTCGGTACGAGTAATTGTCCTTGTGATAGGTGCTCTCGGAGGTGTTAAATTATCACTGGTTCGTAACCTTACAGCCATACCCGCCTGCAAAAAATATGCCAAGGCACTTGCGAGATGGATGCAGAAAGCTGTCATCCTTGGGTCGCTTCGTGTACTCAAGACACACGAGGGTTTCGCCAGCCTGTCGTTGTGATTTCGTCGTGCCCTGTGACCACCCATCTCACGGATGTGAGACGTGGCCATAGGTGTATTTTACCGCGGTTCTACTGGGGGCTATTGACATTTTCTTTTTAGATGGCAGTTGCTTTTAGTGGTACCCTGCGTTGGTTGTTTAACTTTTTTTTTAATTATATATATATACATAAACATAGTTAAAAGTTTGTCATAAGGACAACCGCAGGATTTCGCCGGGAGCGGGTGCTAATCAAAATTGCACTCGCTACAAGCGAAATCGCGGTAAAAATTCAGCTGTAACCACATCTGAAGACCGTGAGATGGGAGGTTACAGTCTGCGAGAATTCAATACGATGATCCGGCGGAAGTCTCGTGCACCCTGAGGACACGGACCAACCCAAGAACGACCGCCTTTTGCATTTTCCCCGCAAGTGTCTCAGCATTTTGTTGACACGCAGGGATGCGTCTTAGGCTATTAACTGTGAAACCTTGGCACCTCCAAGAGCACCGATGATCAGGACGACTAGCTTAACATAATATTCCGGGAATAACCGTCGCAACTCCCTTTTTAGGTCTTTATACCTTTCTTTCTTTTCTTTCTCCTTCGCTGTGACGTTTTTATCAGCTGGTGCCAAAAATTCGATAACGAACATGGAATATGAATTATGAAGTTCCAGTATATGCGGCACGGTATTTGGCATAATGCCGTAAGAGTGACAGAGACGGTAATAAAGCCATCTCAGTGCCGCACTGTGCCTTTGGATGTAGGTTGTTCCCGCATGAGTTGGACAACTAGATAGTATGTGTCCTAGATGCTCGAGGTATGCATGACACGCTCTGCAGCTATCATCAGGAATTTCCTATCTCAAAATGTGGCAACGGTACGCTAGAGTGGAAATGACACCATTTTGACATGCAAAAATGAAGCCCTCCGTGCCCGAGTTCAATCCGGATGATCTAAGGAAAGCAAACGTTAGCACATACGACATCGACTGATCTTCCACACTTCCGTGGAAGATGCCGCGCATCCTCTTGTCGAGGAGATGTTCGCGGAAGTTTTTCTCCTGTGCTTTCTTAATCCGGGCCTTCAGGAGTGAGTATTCAAGATGGGGAAGATTTGATGCACTTTGCTCACCTCTGATATTGAAGTCAAGGCCGAGTGTTTCAGCAGCCTCATCCGCTGCTTTGTACAGAAACGCTCCTTTGCCCACTTCTTCGTGTTTCCTGACCATTTTAAGAAGAGGTTCTTGTCGATTTGCGACTATATGTGCTGTACCCAGAATAATCCTGTTGTCAAGACCACCTTGACGGCGTGAGATGTAAAGTTGTGGAACAGAAGGCTTAAGGTACATGCTTTTGTTCATGTGCATAACCTGTCGGGACCCGATATCGAGGGATCTGAGCTCGTCCTTCGTCCATCGAACTACTCCAAATAAATAGAGTACTACTGGGACGGCAAGCATGTTCGCCACAGATACTTTTTTCCTCGCCGACAGTTTGGAAGACCATATATGTCGGAAGAGACGTTTGTGTCTGCATCGGAGAGTATCCTTTATAGATGTTACGTCCTGAATGAAACTCTGTGGCATTCCCAGGTATGTATTGGTCTCTCCAGCGCAAAGATGTCTTATAACGCTTCTATCAACGAGTTCAGGATCTTCGGGGATGCCATTAGGTTTTCCTTTCTTCAAATTAATCTTGGCGCATTTCTCTAACCCGAACTCCATTCCAATCTCTTGAGTTTACACTACCGTCGGAAATTGTGCGCACGACTCGCGTGAGCGCTATTAAAAATCACTGCTGATTTCGAACCACGATATTTCGGCAAAAGAAAGAGATAGAGCATTTTTTAAAAAACAGTCGGAAAGCTCATAAAATTCCACGTCTATTGGTACCCAAAAAATATTTTTTTGCTTTTCTGAAAATAGTACAGCACTTGAGAAGTTCAAAAAAAAAATCAAGATTTTCACAAATTTTCTACCTCAAATTCAACTTTTTGCACGAACCAGGAAAATATTTTTAAAAAACTGACAATTATGCGACATGGAGCTTTAAATCTTATCTTTAATTTAAGCCAAGAAAACTTGAAAAATCTTCATGGGTGCCCGAGATATGATTAAAAATGTTCAATCGTATCTGAGATCAATTTTAATCGACGATCACGGTTCTCGGGTGGTCTTCTACTCACCTCCTTCGTTGAGGCAGGACCGAATAAGCCACGCACAGAGGTGGCGCCTAAGTGGACATTGTCCTATTCTTTAATATGGAGATAATATTAGATTCAAGTAATTGTCAACAATCACAAATAACAATAAATATTTTTTTTATTCACCATAATTTGAAAGAAAAATTACTAATGAAGAGAACCAAAATATACGAGGCGCCACCTTAGTGCGTGGCCTATTCGGTCCTGCCTCAACGAAGGAAACGAGCAGCAGACCGGCCGAGAACCGTGATCGTCGATTAAAATTGAGCTCAGATACGATTGAACATTTTTAATCATATCTCGGGCACCCATGAAGATTTTTAAGTTTTCTTGGCTTAAATTGAAGATAAGATTTCAGGCTCCATGTCGTATGAATTTCAGATTTCTGAAAAAATTTTCCTAGGTCGTGCAAAAAGTTGAATTTGAGGTAGAAAATTTCAGAAAATCTTGAATTTTTTGTTTGAACTTCTCAAGTGCTGCACTATTTTCAGAAGGGCAAAAAAATATTTGTTGGGTACTAATGGACGTGGAATTTCATGAACTTTCCACCTGTTTTTTAAAAAATGCCCTATCTCTTTTTTTCGACGAAATATCATGGTTCGAAGTCAGCAGTGATTTCTAATAGCGCTCACGCGAGTCGTGCGCACAATTTCCGACGGTAGTGTGAATTATCAGAAAAAATATTTCGCAGCTAGTGGATTTGTACCCACATAGCAGAAAATGATTCAAATCTTTTTTACCTTACCTTAGACAATGGAATGTCTGATATACGTTAAGAATAATGTATTTTCAATATGTCACACGAATAATATATCCAGAATGTCGATACTGAAATTATTTTTATTGCTTTTGGATTACAAGAAAATATCTAAAAGTGATACATTGCTCTTTATTCCACAACAAAATTAATTTTTGGTGTCTAAATAAGGTACAAATGTTTTCGAGTGTACCTGGATTTACACTTTCACAGTGAGGAGGTAATTTCAATAAAAAAAAACCTAGAATTGAATTTTTTCGCTACTTTTTTAAAGTTATATGACTTGTCAACCATGTGACCATCATACAAGTATTATATATTTCTTAAAATATATTCTGAATAAAATCAAATAAAAAAATAGTCGGAACATATATTGGCTTGTTATAATGTCATTAGATTATCAAAGTATCCCCAATAACCTATTTTTCTGTTGATTTGTGACAATAGTTATAATTTATTTGTCCCATTTTAATTTCGAAACAAAATCATTTTTTGTTTCAAAAATGGGCAAGCTTTTCCGACTTCCGAATCTTGATCGGATGATTCCATCTCTAACGTCAGAGGAGTAAGCTTGCCGAGATGCGGATGTGACTTCTTTCATACACCTTTCCATTGCTTGAGTATAGCATATGGAAGATGAAAAATGTCTTTGGAAATGAGATGAGTTGTGAATTCGGTGAGATTTTCAATTGTCATCGATCTAGTTAATGGCGGTTCCGAAATTTTGCACTTCTCTCAGTCAATGAATTCCGTGTAGTATTTTGCGACAAAATTTAACGAAGGAACCTCAAATTTCCTTAATTTTAATTTCCCAGTTGATTGTCTCGCAGAAATTATTCGAGACACTGGGAGCTTGCGGATTTTCTGATTTTCGTCACATAGCATAGCGAGAAGAAGATTTTCTGGGTAAGCAAAGTTGGCATTATTTTGTATTTACTCTTTGGATACATTCAGCGAGATCTTCCTTCAGGTTCGCATTCAAAGAAATGCTTTTCCAGAAATGTTTCGGGCATCTTTAATAGATGGCTGATACTTAATTTCGAACAACATTGGGACATATAATCTCATGATAAATTGAACTAAAACTCTTAAATCAAATGATGGATTCGCTGTCCCAATGTAAGTTCGAAGAGTTCTACTCACCCTAATCAATCATCCAACGTGCGTTAATTTCCCTGCACTTGTTCGAGCAAGATCTTCAGAACACTCTCCTTCTTTGATATCATTCCATATATCTAGCAGGTACTTTTGATCTGAACTAAGATCACGGGTGTCAACTACAGCAGAATTAGGACTGTCGACAGCATCGAAGTTTACAACCGGAAGTTCTTCACAAGAAGCTAAGCTTCTTCCGATTGGACCAGAAAAATCGTTGGGACCAGAAGTTACTCCATCAAGTTTTATAAACAAAGCCTTGAATGGCAGCTCATTACCATGAAGCTGACAGACACTCCATTATAGCGGTTTACCCAATTCTAATTCTAGCAATCAAATTATACCTGCATGTTTACCAGTGTTCGTAGGACATCCGTCACAGCCCACACAATCTAGATTGGAGGTATTAATTTCTTTGTCAAAGAAAAACTTAAGGATATCATGTGTTATCGTTTTTGCATCTGAAGAAGATGAGGATATGTGTCCTAAATGAGTACTTCCTGGTGCTTGAATGAGAGAAGTATGTTCTTCTCGTTTTGTTGTTTGCCGTGTTTTTCCTTTACTTGTTCCATCCATTACTTTTGTTTCGTCTCTTCTTCCATCGAAGTAAAAAGCCTTTGTTTCTGAAGCCAAAGAGAGCTGCTCTTTCAGAAGTTGATGATGCGTTTTTGTTCTTTCCCGATAGAGTTTACTCTTGTCAAAAACTAAACCTTTTACTTCCGGAATGTACTTACTCACGTCGTGTAAAATTGATGAAGCCAGTAAAGCAGCAGACCTGTATCCGATGCCGTATCTATCACAGACTTTTGAGAATGTTGGACAGTTTAGTCTTGTCTGATCTGTAAACTTATTCCAATAAGGGACCCACGCATCCTCAACATCTTCTTTGGCGGGCTGGTAATCGTCTTTTACATTGTCATCCATAATCGAGCCACAGTAAGAACTTTCACCTTCAATTCGCACCTTCTGACGCTTTCTTTGGATAACTACTTCACTTTGATCTTTAAGTTCATTAGTCATCAAAGGCTTCGGTTGTACTTCATGATGATCTGATTGTACCGAATCGATTTTCGGAAGAGACGTAAATGATTTTCTCATTCGCCTGGAAGATCGATGATCTAAGAGAAACACTTTCGCAGCTTCAGAAAGATCTTTCTCACAAGTGCATGAAGCATGATCACACTTATAAGCCGCAATATCAAATAACTTCGATTTATTGGCACGAAACGCATTTAATTTGCTTTTGTAACAGGATTTATCTGTATTTCTTTTATGCGACTTTTTCCATCTCTTCAACTAATCTTGATCTGTTTTAACGATCTTTGCAATTCTTGCTTCTTTTAAGAATTGTGATGGAAGTTTCATTCCATATATCCTGCAGCCTTTCCACAACTAAACGCGGAATATCGGAAAAACTTGGGTATCTTTTAGATTCTTTTTCAGCTCGAATTTTTTCGTATTCGAGAAAACAGTATTTCATTACATCAAACTGTGAATGTGATCTCCGGTTACTAAACTCACTGTATTTTCCAATGATTGGGCATTCGCTTAACAAATCCATTTTTCAAACTCAAACCACTAAGAAATCACATACGATGTTTACTGAATTTAATGCGAAAAAGAAATGCTGTTTAAAATTCGAGTTTTCCAGCTCTCTTATAACATACTCGCGATTAGACAGTCAAAACTGAAGTGAATTCTTTCTCTGAAAAAGCGGTTAGGAAAAACAAAATGTAAACAAAAGCCTGGTGAGCCGTGGTGCACTGATAAAATATAAACAAAACCTTGATGAACTCAAAAATTGCAGTGAACCATGTTTGTTTTGATTCTGGAGATTAGCGAGCTGACCATGAACGCATCAAAATATCATCAAATATTAAAAAATTGACTTCTGTTCGAAAATAAAACAGGATGTCCAAATTGAAACTAATGTCAGAAATCAGCATAAAAGTAATAGTTTGTTAATTTAATGACATTATAACAAGCTAATATATGTTCCAACTATTTTTTCATTTGTTTCTATTCAGAATATATTTCATGAAATGCATAATACTCATATGATGGTCACATGGTTGATAAATCATATAACTTCAAGAAAATAGCGATAAATTGAGTTCTGTTTTTTTTTTCAAATCCTTTACGTTAGTCTGGCCGGAAGAGAATTATTTAAATTACCTCCTTACTGTAAAAGTGTAAATCTAGGTACACTCGAAAACATTTTTACCTTATTTAGACACCGAAAATTAATTTTGTTGTAAAATGAAGAGCTATATATCACTGTTAGATATTTTCTTGTAATCCAAAAGCAATAAAAATAATTTCAATATCGACATTCTGCATATATTATTGGTGTGACATATTGAAAATACATTATTCTCAACGTATATCAGACATTTCATGGTCAAATAGTCGAAAAATTGCTGTAACTCTAAGAAAGCAGCGAAAAAGACGATTATTTCTCGATATTTTGAAATTTCAAGGTAGCTGAACCACGGAAATTCGAAACTTTTGAAACCATGAAATCGGTAATATCTCTACACGCAAGCCTCAAACTCAAAAACCTTAAACCCACGAACCTCAACCTCAAGAAATTCCAAACTCGTAAACCCATAAATCTCAAACCCCCAAACCCGCAAACCCACAAACATCAAGCCCAAAAACCTCAAACTGAACGGAATTGACGCGCGGCAGTCGATGAAAGGGACCTCGACGGTCCTCAAGTGGCGCCCTCTACTGGAGACGAGCCGAAAACCAAACACGGATACTTACATTATTAGATTAAAACACGTTTCAAAGTATAAGAAATAAAAAATTAACCCTGGTAGCAAAATATGGCATGGACGGGGCATCGAATCAGCAAGCAACCCGACAGAAATGGAGTGCTAGTATTGAAGAAATAAATGTTGTAGAAAATAAAGGGAGCGAATGAGAGATGAGCGTAGATGAAGGAAATGATGACATCCGTAATTACACTGATGGGGCAGAGGTAAGTGGACAGCACGTGATCGATAATAACGAAGTATCTAAATTTATAAAATGCCATTATGCATCTGTCTTCTCAATTTCAATGGTTCCATTGCAATCAACGGCTGATAATGATATTGTATGGGATAATGAAACACCCAATTCGGTTGACTATTGCCGTCCGGTCAAGTTTATATTTGCTGAAGAAACGAAAGATTTAGTGAAAAGTGAATATTCTAATTGTGAAGAACTGTTGGATAAAGTCAAAATTCATCAATTTACCTTTAAGAATACAAATTTTGAACTGTCATTTGATTTAAAATGTAGCATGATCGATGGAAAAGTCTGTAACTACCTTACTGATCAAAATTCCAGTTGTTATTGCGATGTGTGCAAGGTAGGTCCAAAACTTATGAATGATTTGGAAAAGCTGAAAAGATATATAAGTAATGAGGAAACCCACAAATTTGGACTATGCATATTACATTGTGAAATATGTAGCATGGAACATTGGTTACATGTAGCACAAAATTTAGATTTGGAAAAAGGATCTGCCTGTTCAAAAGAAAAAAAAGAGCAAAAGAAGAATGTTCATAATTTATTTGATGTTGTTCTTCTTGTTTGAGTGCCCTTCAAGGTTTCATTGGTAATCAAATGGTTCTCGCCCAATTCTCTTTCTCCTTGAAGGTCTCTCTCTGTCCTTTGAGTTTCAGGAGCTTTCCTCTTCGTTGAAGCGGGGAATCAGGTAGTGGCGTGAAGCTCTTCTGTTGAGGTTTTGTACCCTTTTTTCTGGTTTTTCGGTTCCTATCAAGGCGTCGGCGAGTGCAGGCACTCTCGGTCGTTGTAACGACTTGAAATCAAGTGTAATTTTTCCTAGTATGTTCAGGTATCTGAGTCTTTGGATATACATTCAGTGCTTTCATTTGTGAATTCCTTGTGAAGTGATTCCCGACTTGATCAACTTCTGGTGTTGTGGGAAGTGACGAGTCGGATGATGTATCACCTCCGGTTGCATCGGGATCGATCGTTCAGCGAACGATGGTAGTCATAGCTTCCGGAGCTACATCTGTGCTAATTTTCTACAACAATCCAAAACCTATTCTTGGGTGCAAAAGGAGTGCCTCGTTCGATAGGCTGAGGGACTTTTGGTTTGGATTAAATTCGACAAAAAGGTATTTAAAGTCTGATTAATAATGGTGATACATCTTCTGGTTTCTCTTTCGTCGACTTTGACATGACTAAACATGATTCTTTCGCTATCCCACGCCAGTCCGTCATTAAATAACTAACAAGAAAGAAAAAAACTTATACAAGCTGCTCTGTAAAAACTGTCCATAACAGTTGATGTTGTCAAACAAGGAGCAGGCACCAGGAATACAGTTTGTGGACTGTTCTGCATGATGTACTTATATGTTGAGTTTTATGAACATGGGATTTGATGTTTGTGGATTTCAGATTTGTGATTTTGTGGTTATAGGTTTATGTGTTTGAGGTTTGTAGGTTTAAGGTATAATTTTTGTGGGTTTGAGGTTTGTGGGTTTGACGTTTTCGGGTTCGAGGTTTGTGGGTTTACGGGTCTTAAGTTTAATTTTTGTGAGTTTGAGGTTTGTGGGTTTGAGTTTCGTGAGTTTGAGGTTTGTGTGTTTACGTGTTTGGGGGTTTGAGGTTTCTTGGTTTGAGGTTTGTGGCTTTACGGGTTTGGAGGTTTTAGGTTTGCTGCTTTGAGGTTTGTGGGTTTGTGAGTTTGAGTTTTATAGGTTTTTGGGCTTGGAGGTTTTATGATTGTGGATTTGAGGTTTATGGTTCTACGGGTTTGGGGGTTTGAGGTTTGTGAGCTTTAGGTTCGTGAGTTCGAAGTTTTAGGTTTGTGGGTTTGAGGTTTGTGCGTTTGAGGTTTCTTGGTTTGCGGGTTTGGGGTTTTAGGTTTATGGATTTGTGAGTTGGAGGTTCGTAGGCTTATTGGCTTGGGGGTTTTAAGTTTGTGGATTTAAGGTTTGTGGTTTTACGGGTTTGGTGGTTTGAGGTTTGTGCGTTTGAGGTTTTTGAGTTTAAGGTTTGTGGGTTCACGGGTTTGGGGTTTTCAGGTTTGTGGTTTTGTGGTTTTAGGTGTATGCGTTTGAGGTTTGTGGGTTTGGGGTTTCAAGTTTGTGGATTTGAGGTTTGTGCGTTTGAGGTTTTTGGGTTTGAGGTTTGTGGGTTTGGGGGTTTAGGTTTATGGTGTTAGGTTTATGGGCTTGGGGGTTTTATGTTTGTGGATTTGAGGTTTGTGGTTTTACGGGTTTGGTGGTTTGAGGTTTGTCGGTTTTAGCTTCGTGAGTTCGCAGTTTGAAGTTTGTGGGTTTCAGGTATAATTTTTGTTGTTTTGAGATTTGTGCGTTTGAGGTTTCTTGGTTTGAGGTTTGTGGGTTTGGGGTTTTAGGTTTATGGATTTGTGAGTTTGAGGTTCGTAGGCTTATTGGCTTGGGAGTTTCAAGTTTGTGGATTTGAGGTTTGTGGTTTTACGGGTTTGGTGGTTTGAGGTTTGTGCGTTTGCGGTTTTTGAGTTTAAGGTTTGTGGGTTTACGGGTTTGGGGTTTTCAGGTTTGTGGAATTGTGGTTTTAGGTTTATGTGTTTGAGGTTTGTGGGTTAGGGGTTTTAAGTTTGTTGATTTGAGGTTTGTACGTTTGAGGTTTTTGGGTTTGAGGTTTGTGGGTTTACGGGTTTGGGGTTTTCAGGTTTGTGGGTTTGTGGTTTTAGGTGTATGTGTTTGAGGTTTTTGGGTTTGGGGTTTTAAGTTTTTGGATTTGAGGTTTGTGCGTTTGAGGTTTTTGGGTTTGAGGTATGTGGGTTTACGGGTTCGGGGTTTTCAGGTTTGTGGGTTTGTGGATTTGTGGTATAATTTTTGTTGTTTTGAGGTTTGTGCGTTTGAGGTTTTTGTGTTTGAGGTTTGTGGGTTTACGGGTTTGGGGGTTTGAGGTTTGTGGGTTTGAGCTTCGTGGGTTCGAAGTTTGTGGCTTTGATGTATAATTTTTGTGGGTTTCAGGTTTGTGCGTCTGAGGTTTTTGGGTTTGAGGTATGTGGGTTTACGGGTTTGGGTGTTAGAGGTTTGTGGGTTTGAGGTTTGTGGGTTCACAGGTTTGGGGGTTTGAGGTTCGTGCCGTCTTGCATCTGCGTAAAGACTGACCTGAGACCAAAATCACTCGCGTCGGCCTGGAGCACGAATGGGACTTCGGAGTCGGGATAGGTCA
The DNA here is from genome assembly GCA_932178445.1 of Andricus quercusramuli. Lineage (NCBI taxonomy): Eukaryota > Metazoa > Arthropoda > Insecta > Hymenoptera > Cynipidae > Andricus > Andricus quercusramuli. The sequence goes on along the minus strand of CAKNXH010036031.1, from coordinate 6,612 downwards.
AAATCGGTGCCGTCGCGACTTGTTCTTTAAACTTAGCGAACGCATAAATAGCTTCGAAGAGCTGTGCAATGCCCTCATAACACCTGAGAAAGAATGCCCACCTATCACTACCGAGGAGGTAAGAAAGTATTAAGAGGCATGAAAAACTATTCCGCTCCGGGACCAGACTGTATCAAGACATTTTGGTGATAGAAGTTTCCTCAAACCCGAAAGCATCTGGCCCGCTTGCCAACCTTAGCGAATTGGTGAATGCACCAAGGTTTATTTGAAATAGATGAAAACATAATGGCATCCCCGAAGACCCTAAGCTCGTCGACAGAAGCGCTATACGACACCTTAGCGCTGGAGATACCTATACATACCTGGGCGTGCCACAGAGCAACATTCAGGACGTGACATCTATAAAGGATACTCTCCGAAGCAGATACAAATGTCTCATCTGGCAGATTTGGTCTTCCGAACTGTCGGCGAGGAAGAATGTATCTGCAACGAACATGCTTGCCGTCCCGGTAGTACTCGATTCATTTAGAGTGGTTCCATGGACGAAGGACGAGCTCAGACTTCCTGATATTGGTTCGCGAAAGCTGATGCACATGAACAGAAGCATGCACCTTATGTCTTCTGTTCCGCGACTCTACATCTTACGCCGCCAAGGTGGTCGCGGAATACTGAATCTCGAATGTCTTCACAAAAGGATTATTCTGTGTAGAGCACATATATTCGCAAATGGACGAGACCCTCTTCTTAAACAGGTCAGAAAGCACGAAGAAGTTGGCAAAGGATCTTTTCTGTACAAAGCAGTGGAGGAGGCTGCTGAAACACTCGGTCTTGACTTCAATATCTGGGGTATCAAAATGCATCAAGTCTTATCCATCTCGATTACTTACTCGTGAAGGCCCGGATTAAGAAAGCACATGAAACAAAATTCCGCGAACAGCTCCTCGACAAGAGAATGCACGAAATCTTCCACAGAAATGTGGAGAATCAGTCGATGTCGTATGAGCTAACGTTAGCTTTCCTTAAATCAGCCAGATTGAAGTTGGGCACGGAGGGTTTCAGTTTGGCATGTCAACTCATGTTGAAACCATCTACATCCGTAGGCACAATTCGGCACTAAGAGTGCTTTATTACTATCTCTGTCACTCTTACGGCATTACCTCTGATACCACTCCGCTAAACGCCCTCAGGGAAAAAGATCAATTGCGAAAATGAGAAGTGCCGCACATACTGGAACTTCATATTCTCGACAATTGTTTTTGTGGCGCCCTCTAAGCAGGACCATTTTGCTGGCCCCACCACCCACGCATATTCAACTTTTTTTGGGCCCAATATTTAGTGCAGAATTTGTTCAAATTTGTTCAACCAAAATTAGAATTTGTGCAACACTGAAAGTACCAGATAACTCAAAAAAACACTGGCGGGGCCAGCGAAACGTTTCGCTGGCCCCGACATTATCCGAAATTGACTTTATATGAGCGTATTATTTTCGTCCTAATCTGTTCAAATTTGTGCAACCAAATCCAACACCTAAAAACTACCTCCTATGTGGCAAACAATATGGCGGGACCAGCGAAACGTTTCCTTAGCCCCGACATTATCCAAAATCAACTTTATATGAGTGTATTATTTCCGTCTTAATTTGTTCAAATTTGTGCAACCAAATCCAACCCCTAAAAACTACCCACTATACGGCAAACTCTATGGTGCGGCCAGCGGAACGTTTTGCTGGCCCCGACATTATCCGAAATTAACTTTATATGAGCGTATTATTTTCGTCTTAATTTGTTCAAATTTGTACAACCAAATCGAACCCCAAAAAACTACCCCCTATGCGGCCAACACTATGACGGGGCCAGCGAAACGTTTCGCTGGCCTCGACATTATCCAAAATTAACTTTATACAAGCGTATTATTTTCGTGTTAATTTGTTCAAATTTGTGTAACCAACTTCAACCCCTAAAAACTACCCCTTTTGCGGCAAACATTATCGCGGGGCCAGGGAAACGTTTCGCTGGCACCGATATTGTCAAAAATCAACTTTATATGGGCGTATTATTTCCGCCTTCATTTGTTCAAATTTGTGCAACCAAATACAACCCCTAAAAACTACCCCCAATGCGGCAAACAATGTGGCGGGGCCAGGGAAACGTTTCGCTGGCACCGATATTGTCAAAAATCAACTTTATATGTGCGTATTATTTCCGTCATCATTTGTTCAAATTTGTGCATGCAACTAAAAACTACCCCTTATGTAAGAAATACTTTAGCGGGGCCAGAGAAGCGTTTCGCTGGCCCCGACATTATCTAAAATTAACTTTATATGAGCGTATTATTTCCATCTTAATTTGTTCAAATTTGTGCAACCAAACACAACCGCTAAAAACTACCCCTTTTGCGGCAAACATTATGGCGGGGCCAGGGAAACGTTTCGGTGGCACCGATATTGTCAAAAATCAACTTTACATGTGCGTATTATTTCCGTCTTCATTTGTTCAAATTTGTGCGAGCAACTCCAGCCCCTAAAAACTACCCCTTATGTAACAAATACTTTGGCGGGGCCAGAGAAACGTTTCGCTGGCCCCGACATTATCCAAAATTAACTTTATATGAGCGTATTATTTTTGTCTCAATTTGTTAAAATTTGTGCAAACAAAACCACCCCTAGAAACTACCCTCTATGCGGCCAACAATATCGTGGGCCAGGGAAACGTTTCGCTGGCACGGATATTGTCAAAAATCAACTTCGTATGAGCGTATTATTTTTGTGTTAATTTGTTCAAATTTGTGCAACCAAATAAAACCCCTAAAAACTACCCCCTATGCGGCAAACACTATGGCGGGGCCAGCAAAACGTTTCGCGGGCCCCGACATTATCCAAAAACAATTTTATATGAGCGTATTATTTTCATCTTAATTTGCTCAAATTTGTGCAATCAAATACAATCCCTAAAAACTACCTCTTTTGCGGCAAACATTAAGGCGGGGCCAGGGAAACGTTTCGCTGGCACCGATATTGTCAAAAATCAAGTTTATATCTGCGTATTATTTCCGTCTTCATTTGCTTAGATTTGTGCAAGCAACTCCAGCCCCTAAAAACTACCCTTATGTAACAAATACTTTTGCGGGGCCAGAGAAACGTTTCTCTGGCCCCGACATTATCCATAATCAACTTTATATGAGCGTATTATTTTCATCCTAATTTGTTCAAATTTGTGCAACCAAATCCAACCCCTAAAAACTACCCCCTATGCGGCAAACTCTTTGGTGGGGCCAGCGAAACGTTTTGATGGCCTCAACATAATTTAAAATCAACTTTATATGAGCGTATTATTTTTGTTTTGATTTGTTCAGACTTGTGCAACCAAATCCAACCTCTGAAAACCACCACCTATGTAACAAATATTTTGGCAGTGCCTGCGAAACGTTTCGCTGGCCCCGACAGTATCCAAAATCAACTTTATATGAGCGTACTATTTTCGTCTTAATTTGTTCAAATTTGTGCAACCAAATCCAACTCCTAAGAACTACCTCCAATGCGGCAAACAATATATGTCGAGACCAGCGAAACGTTTCGTTGGCCCCGACATTATCCAAAATCAACTTTATATGAGCGTATTATTCTCGTCCTAATTTGTTCAAATTTGTGCAACCAAAACCTACCCCTAAAAACTACCCCTAGTACGGCTAACAATATGGTTGGACCAGCGAAACGTTTCGCTGACCCCGACATTAT
>CAKNXH010036017.1:0-18193 GCA_932178445.1 Andricus quercusramuli | reverse complement strand
AGTACGAGATTTTAAACCACCACAGAATGTCACCCAAGTTCAGAGCTTTTTAGGACTCGCAGGGTATTATAGAAAATTTATAAAAAATTTCTCTCAAATTTGTAAGCCTCTTACAAATCTCACACAAAAGGAGACACCTTTTGACTGGTCAACGAATTGTCAAGAATCCTTTGACAAAATAAAAGAACTATTATGCTCAGCACCGGTTTTGAGATTTCCAAACTACAAGGAGAAATTCACTTTAACGACAGACGCATCTAATCATGGACTAGGCGCAGTATTATCCCAAAACGGTCATCCCTGTTGTTACATATCAAGGACGTTAAACAAAGCCGAGATCAATTATAATACAACGGAAAAGGAATTGTTAGTGATAGTTTGGGCATGCAAAAGGTTAAGACAGTACCTTCTTGGGAGAGAGTTTACAATCCAAACGGACCATCAGGCGTTAATATGGCTACACAACGTGAAAGATCCCTCTTCACGATTGTTACGGTGGAGATTACGTTTGGAAGAATATCTTTACACTGTCGAACACGTAAAAGGAAAGGAAAATAAAGCTGCAGATTGTCTATCTAGACTATTTCCAGTTCAACAAGAAGAAGATTCCCTACAAAATACAGCAGAAGAAGTTGAGCTGGATGTGGAAAGAGAAGAGGAATTAATAGGACAAGAAGCAGCCGGTACGTCCAGAGAGTTTCCTCGGCGTCGCATGGATGCAGATCAACTTATCTCAGATGAGGAAGGATTAACGGATGGGAGAGAAAATTTGTTAAGAGAATATAAAAAATACATCACAAACAGAATGCCTAGCAGAGAAAATGTTAAACCTAACGCCGGAGGTAATCTCTGGCGCACTATATCCAAAGAAAGGACAGGAATCCAGGATACATCTCAATATAAACTACCTCAATTTAACGAGGCTAAATGGCTGGAGGTATTGGATAGAATAAACCGAGAGGCCATGGTCTCTAAACTAACAATTACACGTTACCACTTCATAGATCCAAAAATTACCCCTTTAGAAAAGGTGAAGATCCGGGACTATCTCAACTTCTTGAGCCAAAAGCATGAAGACCAGCAATTTCACACCTGCTACACACCACGAGCAGAGCTCACTCAAGAAGAAAAATGGGAAATTATAAAGGAATCTCATGGATCTATTACGGCACAACATTTTGGGGAGAACAAAACTATTGAAAGAGCTAGAACTCTTGGAGAATGGAAAAATATGGAACAAGAAATCATCCACTACATCAAACGATGTCCCGTTTGTCAACTACAAAAAACGGTTAGAATTAAAAGACAATGTCCAGCAATTATTCCAGACACGCCTGTCAACCCCAACGATAAAATAGCCATGGACATTTTCGGACCTTTACCCTTGACACTTTCAGGAAACGAATATATTCTCAGCATCCAAGATATGCTCACAAAGTACTTAATCTTGATACCTCTTAAGAATGCGGCATCTGAAAGCATTATAGAAGGGTTATTCGATCACTACATATATCTATTCGGAGCACCAAAGAATATCTTAACAGATCAGGGACAAAACTTTGTATCTGAACTGGTACAGAATTTTGAAAATCTATTCAGGATTAAGCACATAAAAACCACAGTTTATCATCCACAAAGCAATGGAGCACTCGAAAGAGCCCACTCGACTATTAAAAATTTACTGAAAACCAGCATTGAAGATCATAGCACTGAATGGGATCAAAATTTAAAAATAATTTGTATGGCATACAATACTATGAAACATGAAGGCACCGGATACTCCCCCTTTCAACTGACCTTTGGGAGAGATGCAAATTTGCCCTCGATGTTAAGCACCACGCCAAATGTCAGGTACGAGGAATTACTCAATCTATGGAAAAGAAAGCATGAACACTATCTCCAAAAGGCAAAAGAAAAAATAGAGATACAAAAAATCAAATACAAAAAGTTACAGGATTCAAAAATCTCTATACCACAAGGTATCTTCGAGCCTGGGGACCTGGTCAAGTTTATTAATAACCATCCAGAGAACAAACTTTCTCCCTCCTGGAAAGGCCCAGCAGTAATTACAGAGAGACAGGAGAACAATAATTACACAATCCTGTTTAACGACAAGCGAACTAGAATACATTCGAATCAACTGATGCCCTATTACCAATGATGTTTCAGATGATGGCCCTAATCTTATTATGGATATTGAAGATCATATCGGCTGAGGTCATCACAACTGACCTAACCGGGGTAACTATTTACTCGGAAGAATTAGGGCAGGCTCAACTCTATCATGACACCTGGAATATGATACTAGGAGTAGAGACCAACGAAATAGACGAGCGATATGAGTCATTGCAACACATTTTCGCATCCGTCTCGCATCAATGTGATGACTGTTTAGAACAATTTGAGCTGAATTTAATAAAATCAAGGATACAGCGTTTGAACAATCAGAGAAATCTTTTAAACCAACTTCTAGGCAAAACGCGAGCTAAAAGAGGGTTTTTTAACTTCATAGGCGATGTATCGAAAACACTTTTTGGTACTCTAAGTGAAAACGATATGAAATATATCAACGAAGAGCTAGATAAACTGTTCAATGACAACAAAGTCATGTCACAAAGTATTTCTAATCAAACTAAGATTATAAAAGTATTGTTGAATTCAGCCTCTACCGATTTTAAGACCCTTGAAATACACAGTCGAGAAAATAATAATCGCATCAATCAAATAGTTAACGGAACAAACAGAAATACAAAAAATATAGCCATCTCAAACCAAATGACGATTTGCATGATGATAGTTGATGAATTGGGTGAAGATATCAACTTACTGATAAATGCGATAAATGACGGAAAAAACGGAATAGTCCATCCTCAGCTCCTAACACCAGCAATCCTGATAATGGAGATGAAAGAATTCGAAGAAAAGTTCAACGTCAAATACACTATCCCTTTAAAACAGACAAACTTCCAGCATATCGTCGACGTCTCGACAGTCAACGTGGCTATCACAAAGAATAGATTTGTTTATTCCATCCACATTCCTATCCCAGAAACCGAAATATATGAAATTAAACACTTAATTCCTATTCCCAAACAAATTGGTTCAGTTTTCCTTGCCATAATTCCTGACTACGAATACTTATTGATGGGACAGGGGCACACTACATACGTACCTACAGATAGAACAATATTAGAACTATGTAAAAATTATGGTCAGATGAAAATTTGTAAACGAACGCAACCCACATATTTAATGTCAGAAACTAATAGCTGCGAGAATAGCATATTACGGATGAATGTAAAGACAATCAAGGATGAGTGCAAATATTCCCCCTTTAAAATTATGAACATCGCTTTTATACCACTTATGAATGGATACATTTTAATACCCCACGAACCACTAGAGGTTGATGCATTGTGTGAATCAGGTCATGATAAAATTAAAATCCAGGGCCCTACGAAGATTGTTAGTAAGGACAAATGTATATTGAACGGATTAAATATTATATTAAAATTAAGCTCTACCGACACAATAACAAGAGAAATAAGCTATAGGAAAAATATTTCATTACCATATACCGACAAACAATTAGATTCTATAAAAGACAAGCTGATACCGTTGACACAAGAAATTAGGCCTCTGAATTTGAATAATTTAAAACAATCAGTCGACGACATCGAAAATGCAATAGATAAGGTCACTAGAGACAGAAGAACGCGAACCTGGACAGAACAGGCCACCAGTTGGCTGCAGTACTTAGGATATACAGCAATTGCTGCAATCATAGTTTTTATGTGTTACAAATGTGGAATCTTCGCCCGACTTCGTGAATGCATTCCTAAAAAGATTTGTATATTTTGCGTAAAAACCCAGGTCACCGCAACACCAACAGTGCATTACACTGTCGCTCCTACTGCACCTACTGCAGAGATAAAAGATGTAGATCGTAGAATTAAGACTACTAATGTTAAAATAAAATCTAGCAAAAAAGTTTAGAGACTAAACCTAATCTAAGAAGGGGATTGTAACAGGAATGTCAAAGGATCTTCTATCCTCCCCACTCTTCGAGTCCCAGAAGCAAGGGCCCGTTGCCACTGCTTCCCTTGTGCGGGGCAGTTAGTCCGTTTGGTACCCCTGACCAACAAAGATCTCTTACAATAAAGAAGTCCTGCGATATAGTTCAGGCACAATAAAAAGTATTTAAAGTGATTCTTCTGACCCGTTACATAAGGGACGAGTTTCCAAGTATTTTGTAAATAAGTTTTTATTATTCAAACAATAATTATTTGTTCATTCAAATCCGGAAAAATATGCCGGATATGTCAATAGAGAGAAAATCTACAGTTTATTATTATTAAAGTAGGGTTATTGTTACATTGTTAGATTAGGATTATTATCCTATTGGAAAATAACTGTCCAGAACCTTTTGCACGACATTATATATAAGAGAAAATAAATTTTTATACTCCCACATCTGCGTGCGTTATTATTTGCTTTATGTACGATTTCAATTTCAGTCAACGTTTACCGATGATGTTTACACATAAATCTGTCTTGAGTCATAGTTTAGGACGCACGCGATTTTTTTTCTTATCTTGCGTTGTTTGGCTGAAATTTTTAATTTTCATTCCCGGTAAGAAGAGAACCCTCGTGAAAAGAAAAACCAACTTTAGATCACAGTATAGGCAGGTATATTCTTGTCCCAGCAGTTTGAACCCCCAATATCCCCTCATTATTAGGCTCATCACGAGTCATAGATTGTAAAGGAGGCGCTCTCTCTTGTAAGCTTCAACAGAAAGAGATGACGAGATGGAAGGAGGGACAGAGTTCCATAAATACAACGGCAACTGGTTGAAGCCTTCTAGATCTCGTAAATAATAATAAATCATCTCAGATTCTTTGGGACGTTTAGGTATAGCTAGTCTGTTGATATAGAGTATAGACAGCTATCCTTATTTAACAGAGAGAGTGGTGTCTATTTCAATGCCCTAAAATTGATGCAGGTATAGGCTGAAAGGTAAAAGACCAGAAAACGACCAAACGTCGTTTGAAACTGGTCTAAATGTGATCTAAAGTTGGTCTTTCTTTTCACGAGGGAAGAATAGAGAAAAATTAATATTTTCAGATATAAACGAAAGAGTGTGCATTATTTAGTTTTTTTGAATGTGCTAATTTTCCATCGGAAGAAGTGCCCAACGAAAGAATAGGTTTATCTCCGAAACTAATTTTTTTCTATTTTCTTACGATTGCCAGTTGTGTGGCTTCCATGCAGGCGAACATATTTTCCATTTTTTAATTCCTCCTAATGCGAGAAGTAGACACACCTCTCATGGTTATTTTTAATTCCATACTTACATGCTGTGTTTTCTATTAATTCAATTCTTCCTAATCCGTCCACAAAATGTGTGCGCTTACATGGTTTCTATTCCTCCGTGTGCAACATAAGTTCGGAAATTTCAATTTTTTTGTCATGGTTATTTTTAATTCAATTCTGACATGCTTCATTTTCGATTATTTTAATTCCTTCTAATCTGTCCACAAAATATCTGCACTTGCATTAACAGTAAAATTACGTTCCTTTCAGAATGCGTCCTTTGAAATTAAGCAGATTTCTTTTGTCCATCAATAGAATTGTTTCACTGTTCAAAGACTTATCCGTTAAATGCAAAACGGAAGTAGTTTCACTGATGAACGATTTCTTTTGTCTTTGAAAAGAATTCCTTTAACTATTAGAGGATTTCATTTGTTGGCTAGCGGAGAAACTGCGCCTACGCATGAGTGAATTTTTCACTACACGATTTATTTATTAATTGTTAAATTGAGTAAGAAAACGTGCGAAATGATGTAGAAAATGGATTTATTCAAAAAATTAGGAATCCTAGATTTTGACGCGAAACCTTTGGAAGGTACGTATACTGAAAGAACAATTTTCGATCCGCATAACCTCACTTTTCATTGATTTTTACGCTTTTCACAATTGAAGTATACATTTTTTTAATGCTTTTGACAATCGAAAGTTCGTAAGACGTTCTTTGTGAAATGGTTTTTTAGAGCTTCGATTTTATATTTACATTCACCAAAGTTCGGTTTTTGTACATTTCTTGCACGTAATTCGCGGTGAGCACGACCTACAGAGGCGCTGCAATCGCAAGCATATGATCGGGTCACGTGGTCTGAAAACAGTCTCGTTTCAAATATATACGTGGTGAATTTTCGTAATAATTGAAATGATTGTAATTTAAATTAAAGGAAAGGATATAAAATAGACGTACGGTACCTGAAATTATGAGACATTTGTGAATTTGTTGAAGGAACATTTAATAGTCGGAATATAACGGAAGGAGAAGCAGTTTTATAAGCTGCTAAAGTGATGTTTAAAGGAAGCACTGCAAAGACTGATAATAAGATTGTAACTTCTGGTCTAAAACTATCCAAAACTAATAATTATTTTTGTTCTGACAGCTCCTTTCTTTGGCCAAAAATGAAAAGAACAAAATTCCCGTTTTTCCCGGTTCGCAAACATTTTTCACGGTCAATAAAATAAAAAAATCCGAACTCTAAAGCTGACAATTTTTTCTATTTTAGGTAGTGAAAAAGTGAGCTGCAAATTAGAGGACTCAAAATGGAACTCTGGAATTTTGAACTTTTAAAATTGAAGATTGAAAATATTATAATTCAAATCTTTTGTATTTAAATGCTCAATGATTTGCACGTATAGAGCATTTTCAATGCTTTAAATTAAAAAATTAGTCCGTGAATTAAAAAATGTTCAAAATTATATCGTTTTAAACAATTTTGAGCTAGAAATATTGAAAATTGATCATTTGCATTTTTTTATAAGCTGTACACTTTTTAAATGAAAAGTTACATTATTTTTATTTTAAATAGTTTAAAAATTTTGAAAATGCTTCAAAATTTGATTTTAAAATCTTGAAAATTTTGAAATTTTCCAGAACTTCTAAACATCCTTTAAAATTATTCGAATTTATCCTAAAATTTTTTTTAAATTCTGTCAAATAAAAAAAAATCCTTAAAATCTCCCACATTCATTTTTGAAAATTTTGTAAATCTTCATAAATGTGTTTAAATATTCTCTTGGAATTAATTTTTCAAAATAGAAAATTGTTTTCAATTTTCCTGGGAATCCTAAGGAAATGTTTTTATTCTTTTAAAGCCTTTCACAATTCTTAAAAAGCTGTTGAATTTTTTGTTCGAAATCTGCAAAAAAGCTATTTGCACAGAAATGTCGGTTTTGAAGTCATTTCAAATTTTTACATAATTTAGAAATTTTTAAAAACTTCTAAAAATCTCTTCAACTTACTCGAATTTGTTCTCTGAATAATAGGTGTTCAATTGTTATTTATACATCAAAATTCAACAATTTTACTTACAATTTAAGTTTTTTAAATGGAGCAATTAAAAATATATAACATTCAAAGTTTAGTTTTCTTGTTTTTAGTTTTTATTACTTGATACATAATTCCTGATTTTAAATGAACATTCAGATTTTTCTAAATATTAAGTAATTGTTTTTTTCTTAATTAAAAAAATTCAAATTGAATGGTTTAAAAATGAACATCTTAGACTGAAACAATATTTGAAATTTAATAAAATCCTTTACTTGTGAATATATTATTTTGAAGCCATTTTAATATTTGAAATAGTTTATAAACTTTCAATCGGGCGTTTACATTTGATTAACTAACAAGACTTTTTAATTGAAACAGTTTAATTTTTAACATTAAAATCTGAACATTCTAAAATTGTGAACTGATTCCGGATCGTGTAATTAATTATTAATTAATTTATATACACAGTTGATCAACTAAACATATTTTTTATCCAACATCTTCGATTTCAAACGCTTCTCATTTTTAATTGTTTAAGCCTCTAGAACTGCATTAAAAAATTTTTTTAAATAATTGTACGCTTACAAATTAAAATCTAAATTGGAAAATTTGTAGAGTGATAGATTTTCGAATTACGCGTTCTAAACTGAATTACGACATGATTGAAAAAGATAACAATTGAACTAATTATTTTGAAAAAGGTTAAAAACAAAGTCGGACAGAGGTTTTTTCTAAAAATTTGTAAAATTCCCGGTCAAAAAATAATTTCTCTGTCATTTCCCGGGCTTTCTCGGTCTTACAACATTCCCTGTCCTGCGGGCACCCTGAGTGAAGGAAAGACTTTTTCCATCTATTTTATACTAAAAATAAAATTTGCAGTAATAATATTAATAATTATAGAGAAAACATAATTCAAATAATTATTTACTACCCACGACTCTTGACCTAAACCTTAAAACATAAGCATAATATTTCTTTTAATCTACTATAGTAATAAATATTATAGTCTGAATACTTACCGTTATTATACTTAGATATGTCAACTACCCATTTTACTTAATTTTCACACGTGACACCTTACCTGTCTTACCTTAATTAATGTGAGATGTAAATAAACCGTATGTCATGTGAGAAATAAATAGGACGAGACTGTCTATAGAGCTTCACCAAAGTGCCCGCCAGAGTTCGTATTTTCGTGCTCACCGCGAATACCATGCAATAAGTTTTCATTTAACGTTCAGATTATTCTTTCTTCTGTCCGAAAACAGATTTTACTTCAAGATCAAAGGAAATTCTCTCATAGTTAAAGGATATCATTTGAAACGACAATCCTTTAACTATTAAAGCATTTCCTCTTATGCCAATTTTGAATGAAAATCTTTTAATAGTGAAAGGAATCGTTTGACAGTCAATAGTCTGTTTTTATAGTGTACCATAATGGTGGAGTGATTTTAATAATATTTAACATTGTCTTAACTTTTCATCCTTTATCCATACCCTTTTGTGCTTACCACTTTTTTCTATATTTGACTTTGAATTTATGGTTGAGGTTAAATTTTTGCAAGTTGGCCACGAAACATCCTAAACATCTCCTCTCCCCTCGTAAACCCTGAAGACGATTTCAGATGTTTAGCGGTCAAGTTGCAAAAATTCAACCTAAACCGAAAATTTAAAGTAAAACAAAAAAATTGGTAAGCAGAAAATTCAAGAAATTTGGATTTCGACTATGCTGGACCAATATTACTACAATGTTATATATCGTTTTTTTGACTCCGTATACTTTTTTTGTGTGGCTGTGCAATCCATGCAAATTTGCACAGCAGTAGTGCGTGTTCCAAGACAGATTTCATATGAAATCACTCAAAATATGTTTCTGTTCGATAGATTAATAAAAAAATGTTCATATAATTTACCCAAATACAATACTTATTTATTAAAAAAAAATTTTTTTTAATTTTAATTCACAGTTGCGCCTTAAAAGTGACATTATTCTATTCCTTTCTATTATTTCTTTGACATTTCTCCACTCTTTAATTCCTTCCAATACGCTTCCATTAAATTTATCTCAGAGGATTAAAAAGACTAGCTTTTGTGTCTTCAAAGTAACATTATTCTCTTTCTTTCTATTCTTTCTTTTGCATTCCCCCATTTTTTAATTCCTCCCAATACACTTACATTAAATTTTTGCAACCCGATTAAAAGGAATAGGTTTTGCTTTTTTTTTCTACGCATTAATGAGAATTCAGATTCTGAATTTTTTTGAATTTTTCTCTCCTTACCGGGTTCCTTCTTTTGGATTCTGCAAATGCTATAACTCTGAAAATTTTCATTTTATGAAAAAATGTCATTAGAATAAATTGTTTGAATTTTCGAGTACTATGAACAGCCGTACATATAATTTTCAAAATTTGAAAAAAATGGTCTAAAAAATGTTCAAAATGCGCTCCCTTTTTGAATTTTCATCCAAAATGGCTGGCTACCCTGGCGAAAGTATCGGATATAGGAATTCCTTCCGAACCAATCCGAATCATTCCGGAATCTGTATCCGAACCAAAGTTTCAATCCGACTGAACCGGAAGCCGGATTGATATACACTGAATTTTTAATCCGAATGAATCCGAGTTCGGATTGAATCGGATTCATTCGGATTGAAAATCATTTTAGGTCAATCCCTGTTTGGATTCATTCGGATTGAGTCGGATTAATTATTGACCGCTTTGGATCGAACGAAATGTAGAAAAAAATTCGGATTGGTTCGAATTAACTCGGATTGGTTCGGATACAGATTCCGGAATGATTCGGATGATTTCGGATCGGTTCGGAAGGAATTCCTATCCGATACTTTCGTCAGGGTATTTGACCTTCCTTTTAGGACACTTGAAGAGTATACCGAAGCCCAATCCCATAGGTTAATTCTTTTAAAAGTTATCGTGCTAACAAACTAAAAATCTACAGACAAACAGACAGACATTTTGTAAAAACCTGTTCTTTTGGTTCAGGGGATCTCAAAACGTGGACATTTGACACAAACCGGCGGGGGTCAAATTTTACACAAATCTATAATACTTTCTCTGGATGAGAATGTAAAAAACATAAAAGTTCCGTTGTATCCGAACCAATCCGGCAAAAGTTCCATATTCCGTTTAATCCAAGTCTGTTAAAAATTAATCCAACTCAATCCGGTTCAATCAGAACCAAATTTTCAATCCAAATCAATCCGAACTCGGATTGACCGAAACCGATTTTCAATACGAATTAATCTGAGTTGGTATTGAATTGGATTCAATCGGATTGAAAATAGGTTCAGCTCAATTCGAGTTCGGATTCATTCGGATTGAAAATTTGTTTCGGTTTGATTCAGATTAATTTTTAACCGATTTCGATCGAACGAAATGTAGAACTTTTTTCTAATTTGTTCGGATACAGATTCCGGAATGATTCGGATGACTTCGGATTGGTTAGGAATGAATTCCTATCCGCAACTTTCGCCAGGACTTATTTGAAATATAATACTGCTATAAGATAAAAAAGTTGTTTGTTGCAATAATAATAGTATATTATGCACCTAGGGGGAGAAAAAGTGCCTCTCCCTCTTGGCGCATACGATATTTTTTATAACAAATGGATGATTTCAGGCATTTCTCGAAATACAGTCATGATTTCAGTCCATATTAGATTTTGTATAATAAAGCATGAAATTAATGTTAACCTTATCTATGGTAATTTTAGAGGTGATTTATGGTAACTTATTATAGATTACCCAAAATTCATTTTTAAAAATTTCCATAAACTTCCGGAAATTTATGAAAATTTTTGGTAACTAATGGTGATTTTCAAGGTAAATATGGTAACTTACCATGGAATACCCAAAATTCATTTTTAAAAATTTCCATAAATTTCCGGAAATTTATGAAAAATTTCGGTAATTTATGATAATTTTACAGGTAAATATGGTAACTTACCATGGAATAACCAAAATTCATTTGTTGAAATTTCCATAAATTTCCGGAAATTTATGAAAAATTTCGGTCATTTATGGTAATTTTACAGGTATATATGGTAACTTACCCAAAATACATTTTCAGAAATTTCCATAAATTTCCGGAAATTTATGAAAAATGCCGGTAATTTATGGTAATTTTACAGGTACATATGGTAACTTACCATGGAATACGCAAAATTCATTTTTACAAATTTCCATAAATTTCCGGACATTTATGGAAATTTTTGGTAATTTTACAGGTGTATATGGTAACTTTCCATAAATAACAGCAAAATTCTATTAACTGCAACCAAAATTTCCTCACAGTTTTTACAGTGAGTGGGCTGATAATCATAAAATGCAAGCTCATAGATGCATAATCTTCATTATTCATCTCTGACGTCACTTTTCAGTCCCTAGGGAGTAAAAAGTAGAGCTTTAGCCCCGCTTCATAGGCGTCGAAAAGGGCTGAAATCATGCATGTGTCATAAAATAGCTATTTACTTGTCAAGTGTGGAAAGTAGGCAATTCCCGATGAGTGTGAAGTTGGTGTCACGAGCCGAAGGCGAGTGATGACATCACACGAATCGGGGATTGCCTGCTTCTCACATGTCAAGTACAATACTTTTCACAGCGAGTCTAAGGAAAAAGTTCGATTTTCGGAGTGAGATTCTCAATAAATAAGTGAATCTATTTATTTATTCATTTTGATCACCACTAATCATATTAATCGTTGTTACTATTATTCATATTGAATACCCGGTAAGAAGGTGCAAATTGAATTTCATTAATTTGCGAACAAATATCGTCGAATTTCAAACGTTTTGAATACCTTATCAATTCCGTTTTTGAAATATACATTTTAATTTCTTTTATCGTGATTGAATTGTGTCACATTTCAATCTCATTTAATGTGATGAATATTTCAGCTAACAAATGTATACATTTTAATTATAATTGGAAGATAAAAATTGAAATCAAGTTAATACTGTTTGATACCGTAAGCCAAAGTCGAATATTGAAGACAATTTAATTCTCTTTGGCGAGTGATAATTGGGAGCAAACCAATGCCATTGAATTACGTCTGGCGACCGCGAAAATTGATGTCAATTTTATACCATCTGGCACGTATAAATTGCGAACAAATAAATGCTATTCAATTCGAAACAGAAAACTCGGAAACTGAGATCAATTTAATACCGTCTGGCAAGTACAAATTGTGAACAAATGAATTTTATTCAATTCGATACAGAAAAGTCGGAAATTGACACCAGTTTAATACCAGGTGGCAAGTACAAATTGCAAACAAATGAATTTTATTTAATTCGACACAGAAAACTCGGAAATTGAGACCAATTCAATACCATCTGGCAATTACAAATTGCGAACAGATGAATATTTCTTAATTCGATACAGAAAACTCGGAATTTGAAGTCAATTTAATCACTCTTGTATGGTTCAAAATTAGAGAAACTTAAAATTTGATGTCAATTTAATACGTTCTGATGAGTGAATTTTAAAATTAGTTTCTTCAGATTTATTTTAAATAATGTCAATAAAGTAAGATAAAATAGTCTTTTTGCGGGCTCTAGTCGCTTTGCGGGCACATTCTCATCGCGCACTCGATAATATATTTACCTCGCGCTTCGCGCTCGATGATGTATGTACACACTTTTTTGAAGTCCAAAGAAAAACGCTTAAGAACCAGTTTTGGTTTAATTTACTGAAAATGCTACCAGCAATCGAAAATTCCGTTTCTGGTCAAATAGTGTTTCTTTTATTCATGGAGAACTATATTTAAATTTTTCTACATAAAAAAATGTAAAAATTTGATTTTTCGTTTATTTTGTAATGTCATTTTTTACCATTAAAACAAAAACTACGCTTCCTAGAAAAAAATCATTAACAACAAATTTGTCAAAATTTAAATTTTGAATTTTTCAAAAAAAAATCAAAAAGTTGTTATGATAATCTTGTAGGGGTTGCAAAAAGCAACGTTTTTCTCTCTATGACTTTTTTTCATGTCGTACGTTGTTTGCCTTAAAATGTTGATTTCATTTAGTTTTTTTTTTATTTTGAAAATGCTATAACTCTGATAGTTTTCTTTTTATCGGAAAAAGTTGTGAAGATAAATTGTTCAGATTTTTGAGTACTGTGAATTGCCGTACATAGAATTTCGATGTTTCGAGAACAAAAATGATTTCAAAAATTTGAAAATACTCTAACTTTTTGAATTTTCATCAAAAATAGCTGGCTAATGAACTTGTTCTTTTTTGGGGGGCTTGAAGAAATGTACCAAAGCTCAATCCAATCTGATCATTTTTTCGAAAGTTATCGTGCCTACAGACATACAACTTGGTACAAATTGTTTTTTCTAGCTCCGGGGGCCTCAAAACGTGGAGATTTGATGAAAACCGACAAAGTCAAATTTTACATAAAACCAATACATTCTCATTAGGATGAGAATGTAATAATGCAATTAATGGAAATGAATTTCACCAATCAATATTAATTTTGAAATAATAACAATTATTATGTTTAATCTAATCGAAATGTATATAATTAACTTACCTTTATGTACGATATAAAACTGTAATTAAAAGTTAGTAATGAAGCATACATATTCAATTTCTTTAAATAAATTACTTACAGTACTTCATATAAACGTAAAACTGCATAAATAATATTTTATAAATAACAAAAATAAAAGAAAAATATAATTCGCAATCGGGAAAAAGGTGATAAAAAAAGTAAGCATAATTGAATAAAGTAAAAACAATTTTTATTACACACTACTGTGCTTCAATGTTGTTAAGGATTATACAGACATACTGCTTTTGTTTAAAATCTAGACCCACTATCTTTGACTTGATTTCTGCTAGGTCAATGGGTGAAAGTTCCACATTTCCAGTGACCTCCCAGATGTGGTGAACTTTCACGTCCCCAACAAAAAAAGGTTTGAGGATCAATACTTTTAGCTCAATCGAACACTTAACATTAGGTATAACTTTTATTCCAGTAATTTGAGCGATTTTACCATTTTTTAACTGAACAATGGTGTCGTTAAATTTCTTAGACCTAAGATATTTGGTACTGCTATAGACCTGATTGCCAAACAGACATCTCGCAAACTCTTGTTCTGTTTCAAACTTGTTTTTCGGATTTGGCCCGAAGAAAGTAACATTTTCAAATTGAAGCGCAGATTTAGTTTCAGTTTTTGTACTGAAGAGATTTTCACAGAATGTATTTACAATTTTTGAGCGATTAGGATCTTTGGGTTGACACTGATAAGATAGACGGATGAGTGAATTTTCTGACATTTGTTTTTCAACGCTTTTTGGACCATTTACCGTGTCTTTTAAAGAATGAATGTTGTGTTCAAAAGGAAACGCCGATGTTGCCCAGAGAGGACCTGACATTCTGACAGAATGAACAGCGTGCAAGAGAATGTCCCAGCAAAAAAGAACGCATTGATACGAATTGAATTGTAAAGACTGAGACATCCTGAGAATCCCGCTTTGCGACAATGACGCATTGGACCAGTCTGTCAATTCGTGTAAATCCGAGAAGATGAGTTTCAACTTTGAATATTTCTATACGTGCAAATACAGCGCTCAAGTTTGACGTCAGCGAATTCTATTCAATGCGTCAGCACGAATTTGTTTCGATGTTTGCTATTGCGTTTCAATCCGAGTGATTTAAAATCGAACTTTAATTCGCCTGGATCCGTTAACGCGTGAAACGCTTCAACATTGGTCAATGCGCCTTAATCCGTGAGAGTTAAGGTCTCCCTTGAATGCGTCTGAATTCGACAGCACGCAAACTTTTTAACATTGATCAATGCGTCTCAATTCGTGACAGTTAAAGTCTCCCTCCAATGCGTCTGAATCCGTGAACGCGCAAACGCTTTAACATTGGTCAGTGCGTCTTAATCCGTTAAATTAAAGTCTCCCTCCAATGCGTCTGAATTCGTCAGTGCAAACTGAAGTAAATTTTACTTTTTACTTAATAAATGAAAATAATAGAATAATAATAGTTTTATAATAATCGGAATGTTAATAAAATAATAATTGGAGTTTCATACGAATTATTAAAAATTCTCCTTTTTAATACTTAACAATTTTTTGTTTTTAAGTTAAACATAATTACTAACAATTCTATTTCAAATATGTTTATTTATTGCCGAAGTGATACAAAAGTGTCAACTTGGGTTTTTCCTTTTTTTTGCATAGAAAGAAAGGTTTTGTTAAGGGGTGAAACCACTCTAATGAATACGAACCTTTTATTCATACAAAGTTTAAAATTTTTCAAATTTAATGTATAAAACAACTTTAAGTAATGAAAATCCAAATAAGGTTTTCAACAACAATGATTGCGTGACTTTCGAGAAATTTCGTTACACCACTTTTTTTTTAGATAGATTCTTAAATATTTGAGCTGATAAATATGCTCAAGATTATTCTCCAATTAAATTTCGTTGATTCTAATATTTTAAGAGTACTATTTTATTAATTCTTGTTCGAAATTGCATTTATTTTAAGGCTGCGCCTAGTATTCCCGAACAAATAGGGGAGGTGAAAAAGCAGATGTATGATTCTTTCCCAAATTTCGGGACGACTGGCCAAACCTATGGAAAATATTTGAATACGACACACTTCGTTATTTTAAATTTTGATTCGTAAATGTAGCCAACATAAGACAGCTGCGCATGCGTGTTATATGAGAAGTCACTTTTTACTATTTTTGATCTGGTTTGGGTTCATAGGACAAATATATTAAGCACAAATAAATAAATTATTACTTTTTTACATAATAATTATACTTTAACGAAAGAAATAACACAAACCTCTTGCGTGTTTACTGTATAACGTTAGAAATGGCAAAGACATAACCTCAAAATACTGAATCAAAACAATCAGATTATTGCACAAAAACAGCATGTGACGTCAGATTGAATTTGAAAGTGATATTGAAAAGTCTCTTATCACCTTAAGGTAATTTTTATTGTTCTCCTTTAAATATTCAGTAAAAGTTTCGTAAGAAAAAATCGGTTGGCAAACATGATTGCGACAAAGACGAGCGACGCGCAGGCTTTTGGAGGGAGACGTTGCAAAGATGGCGACAATCTGTGTTATTAACGTGTGAATGTAACAACGCCGGGCTGTTTTGCATCGAAAATAATTAAAATAACACAAGATTTTCATATTCCAATTACACCTGAAAGTATCCTTCCATCGAATGTGATCCTGTGGAGAGTTCGCGAGTGTATCAGACAAGAGTGAAGAATACGAGTACAAAATGTCTAAAACTGACGAAAACGTGTCCCCCGGGGACACTGGGGAAAACTCCAATGATTCTTCGGCGGAAACATCGTCTTCGAGAGGTGGAGGAGACTTCGAAACAAAGATCGAGACCGACAGAAGCAAGCGTTTTGATTATCTGCTGAAGCAGACCGAGATTTTCTCGCATTTTATGACAAATAACCAGAAGGACAAGAGTCCTTCGAAAGTTAAAGCAGGCAGACCCAGAAAGCAACCTGAGGCCGGACTCCCTCCTCCGAAGACACCTGCAGCTGGAGGGTCATCAGCGAAAGATGCCGCGGATCACAGACATAGTAAAACCGAAGAAGAGGAAGATGAAGAACTGCTTGCTGAAAGCAATGTCACCGTCGCGCCTACGACTCGCTTCGAGGCCTCGCCAAATTACATCAAGTCTGGAGAATTACGAGATTATCAAATTCGTGGGTTGAACTGGATGATTTCTCTCTACGAGAATGGAATCAACGGCATCCTGGCTGATGAGATGGGTCTGGGAAAAACACTTCAGACTATATCTTTACTTGGGTATGTCAAATTTTGTTTAGCTGTCTTTACCAGGGATCCATCCGAAACTTTCGTTACGTTACTTTATCCAAAAGGTACCGATTTTTTTTGTTTCCTTGTCATTACATTTTGACAGATTGAAACAAAATTAAAAATGAAATTTTTATAACGTCATATTTTACACGTCTGGCTTTTAATATTTACATAAGGCGCATAAGAATTCGAATAAATTATTTTTTATGATTACGCGTAATTAAAAAATTTCGTTACAATGTCTGTACATATTTTGAGTAACGTAACCTAAACTTGAGTGAATATAGTTAGTTTTGGCAGTATAGGAACATAACAAAAATCACGAAAGTATTTTATTTCGTTTCGGTCGGGTCCCTGATTTTTACCCATATTATTGTGTATTATTTTGAAATATATTATGGAATGTTTTCAAATAAGGAAGTGTCTACGAGTACCGAAAAAAACAAGCTATACGTACCGAAATTTCAGTACAAATAGCCCCTTTTCCAACTCCCCTTATTTGTACCGAAAAAATCCAGCTATTTGTACCGAAATTTCGGTACACACAGCCACGGCCTTCAAATAATTTTGCTTATTCATTTATTTGATTGATTCAACTTCAATTCATCAAAGCACAATTATTCAATTCTCTCAGCAATTACAGTCTCACTATGGATACAAAATAAACCTGTATCGTTAAGATTCAAATGTTTGTTGACATAATAAATAAATTGCGAAATACTAGACATTTTAAAATGTGTTTGCACTCATTTGAAACGTAAACTTCAGTGGAATTTTGATCGTTCAGAACCTCATATCAATAATTAATATTGTTTATGCGATTAGAAAATATTTAAAAATTGGCCACGATTCCAATTCGAAATTGCACGATTTTAAGACAATCAAATTCAAAATCTTGAATCTTTATTGCTTTAGTGTTTTTCAGGTCTCAAAAAAATTGTCGAGATAACGGCGTTCACATTTTTTAATCTTGAAAAAGCTCAGAATTATTGAATTTAAATGAAGCA
>CAKNXH010035998.1:2541-25240 GCA_932178445.1 Andricus quercusramuli | reverse complement strand
TCGGCTCCCGACCGGTTCCCGGCCATGAAACCCAACCAGGGGTAGCCGGCCGGGATCCGACCAGAAACCTTGTTGTAGTAGGGCCAACTGGGGCAATTTCTGCACGGGCTGTATCTTTCCTAATTCTCTTCCTCTTTTTCCCTTCGTTATGTTTGTTTCTAGTGAGCCGATTACAAAGCTTTTTTGAAACATATTTCTCCACTTTTGAAGTCCTTCTATGCATTTTTTTCCATGAATGAAACTTTTTGAATATGTTTTTTTTAAATAACTGGTTTTTAGATTCACAATATGTTTGAGCCTTTTTGTTCAAAAATAATTTTGTGCACAAATAGTCTTGCTAATATTGTATCTCTAATTTCCCTCATAGGGAAACATTTTTAAACTAATATTTGATAAGAATTGCATTAGGTCTGAAATTTTGCAGATAGATTTTTTATTGCGTCTTTGGTGCTACAAACATTTTTACATCTATATCTGTTTTCTCATTAAAATTTACTAGTGACCCCTCTTAATAATTTAATTTAATTAACTTTACTTTAATATATTAGTGCATAATTAATATAATTTTTCTTTTTTTAACAGGTGTGAAATGCAGTCCAGGGCCATATAAATACGATATACCATCTTGTACACCGAAGTTTTCCATAAAATCTAGAACTCCCTACAGAAGTGGTGACGGAACACCTGGACCTTATTCACTACCGAATAAAATTTCTGGTCCAGCATTTATTATGTAGGAATTAATTTTGTTTCAATTTTTATTTTAATTTAGAACAATAATAATAAATATATGAAATAAAATAAATAATATAAATGTTTTGACTTTCAGTGGAATGCGACCAGATGGAGCAGGTTGTACACCTAGTCCTGGACCATACGCACCTTATCGAATAGACACCATAAAGCCTAGAATCCCCACTGTTGTTATTGGTAAAAAACAAAATAGTAATTTTAAATCCCTTGGACCAGGACCAATATATCTTCCTGTTTTGCTCAAAAAGTCTCCGGAGTTTAGTTTTGGGGTAAAACACAGTGAATGCTCACCACCTTTGATCACAGAGTGCGATGAAAAGTGGTAATGGAGCGATTTTTTATATTATTTCTGCATTTAAATCATGTTAATCCGATTAATTTTTTTTTATAGAAATATTATCAAATCAAGTCTAAATAAAAACATCCAAGGATCTCCAGTCATAAACTGACCGTTTATTCATTAAGTATTTCAATGAAATATTTAAAAAAAATTAATGTAAGAAAAGCATCAACTTATTACCTGCGGGAAAGCACCAATAAAATCTGAGCCAATCAAAAATAATATAGTGAACAAATTGAATAGAAAATTAGATTATGTCTTTCTGAAAATTATGTAGGATTTTCGTACTGCTTGCATACAGTTTCATCCTAGTATTTAGTACCCATAGAAATATTATACTTTTTTGTGCACAAAATTTAACATTGTTTAGAATTTCAAACTTAAATTTCTTGCAAAAATTGTCATTCAAAGTCAATATTATAAATTTAACTTTAATTATCCTTTAAATTTTGAAATAATTATGCCTCAAGAGTCAGTTAAACATCTCCCAACAGAGATATTTTTTCTGCAAATTATGAAAAATGTATGAGAAGATAAATTTTAAAATTGAATTTTTAGTTGGTTATCAGTTTATTGGTGCATTGAAAGTTTAATGTATGTAGACAAAATAATTTTGATTATAAAATTTTTTATATACTTTTTTGAAACTACATTTGACTTTATCGATACTTTTTACCCTTTTTATATTGAGTATCGAAAGTGGGACGATGGTCATGGGAGTTAAGGCGTAGGCTTTGGACCCACTCCGTCGCGTCGGCTTGCGGGTTCGATTCCCGCCTCGCTTTCTGGAAGAGCCTCGGTGGCCCATGCGGTGAATACTAGCCTAGCAAGGGAGTTTTTCATCTCCGGAGAGTCGTGGGACCGGGACCTCTAGAGAAAAATTTTCTCTATAAGTACTTAGGCTGTTGCTCTTGGTGGTTCGGAACCCACCTTAAACTGTAGGTTCCCCTCGCATTACCAAGGAAGTGCGTGGGAGTGTGTGTGAAGGAATAGGGAAGAGATACAAGAAAAATGTAAATCCTAATGGGACACATTAGAAGCTTCTATTCCAAATATTGAGTATCCGAATATTTTTAAATACAATTTATCTTAGCTGATTCAGAATACCCACCCAAAAAACTGGATGATTCAACCGTAAACTGTTCTTTAGATCTCATTTAATGCGTGATTATGTTTTTTTTTTTGCTTTAGAAATAGTCTTTTATAAAGAGGAAACTGCTTTCTTCTACAATAAGGTTGTCTAAGTTCGAAATTTCACCAATTTAGAAAGAAAGACAAAAACATCAATTTCCATAAATTAATAAAAATGTCATGAATACAATATAGAGAACTTATTTTTATTTTAATGTTGTTACTAGTAGGATATACTATTAAATTTGATAAAAAAAGTAGGAAAATTATGTACAATTTAATTTTGTACGTAATCTGTGATTAAATCTAATTTCAAAGAAGTATTGTGATACTGCATTATGGCTAGCCAAGCAGTTTTTTTCTGTAGCGCCATGAATAGATATGCATTCGTGAGTTCTACACTTATAAATTCCAAATTGGAGAATTTGTTAAAGTGTATTTTTCGTTGGTTCTAACCATTTTTTACATTCTTATCATTTATGATTGAGAAAGTGTTAGAATCGTCCGCACACATTAGTTTTTCAACGGATCTCCACATTTTGAAATCCCCTGAGGCTGCAAAACAAGTTCACGTGGCGTCTATTGGTCTTTTCGGTCGTCCGTCTGTCCGTAAGCACGATTATTCGTGCAAAAATAAACGAATCAAATCGGGCTTTGGCATAATTTCTTGGGTCCTAAAAGGAAGTGTACTCATTGAAAATGCTATGTAAAAATCGAATGATCCAAATTTACGCCAAACGATGACAGATAAGTAAAAAAGACTAATAGAAGAATTGTAGCTTTTCAAAAGACCTACATGCTTTGAAAATATTATCAATAAATTCAAAATTATAATTTTATGTCAAACTACATTAGATGCTGTCTATAGATACTAGTCCGAACCATTTTTGATAGGACTTGTAATTTTGATTTTATTTATCGAAAATATTGTGAATAAATTGAAAATTATATTTTTGTGCCAAATGACGTTAGAGAATGTCTAGATACTAGTTCAATCATTTTTTGATAGGACTTGTCATTGCTGTTTTATTTATCGGAAATACTATGGAAAAATGGAAAATTCAAATTTTGAACCAAACTATGTGAAATACGGGAAAAAGTCTCCAAAGGAATTGCAGCTTTTAAAAAGTACTAAAAAATTCCCTTTAAACACTTTGTTATAGGACTTGTCATTTTGGGTTTATTAATCGAAATTACCATAACAAAATCTGAAATTTAAATTTTGAGTCAAACGAAGTGAGATGCAGAAAAAAGTTTCCAGGAGGAGTTGCATCCTTTAAAAAGCCATATAAAAATTCTTCCTACCATTTTTCGATAGAGCGATTCAGTCCCTATCTTGTACTAAATTTGCAAAACGTTCGTGATACGGCAACATTATTAATTATGAACGAATTAGTATTTTGTTAATCACTCCCCAGCGAAAATACCGAAGGTTTTGCAAAATGTTGTTTCTGCTTTTTTTCATTAAGAAGAGACTATTATATGATTTGAAAAACTAAAGAAATAACGCGAATTATCGTTTTTTGAATTATTCCTAAATTTTGCAATCCGACTCCTAAAATTCCAGCGAAAATTGCGAAGGTTGTGTTTTTGGGAAGCAAATGTTAGAAATCTCGAGGTTGGGAAATTATCAAATTTGCAAAACGTTGCTCGGCCGGCAATAATATTAAAATTGCAATTAAACAAATTAACTACTTTTGTGAAATAGCCAAAAATTACAAACATTTTGCAAATCGTACTGAGTAAGAAACAACTCATTACCAACGTTATATAACATTTGTAAACTGTTTACAACTTGGCAACATTATTAATTATAAACAAATTATTATTCTGTTTATCACTCCCCAGCGAAAATACCGAAGGTTTTGCAAAATGTCCTTTCTCCTTTTTTTAATTGAAAAGAGACTATTGTATGATTTGCAAAATTAAATACATAAAGCAAATTATCGTTTTTTAAATTATTGTTAAATTTTTTGCAATTCGACTCCCAAAATTCCAGCGAAAATTCCGAAGGCTGCGTTTTTGGGTAGCAAATGTTAGAAATGTCGAGATTTAAAAATTATCAAATTTTCAAAACGTTGCTCGGCCAGCAATAATATTTAAATTGCAATCAAACAAATTAGTTACTTTTGTAAACTAGCCAAAAATTACAAACATTTTGCAAATCGTACTGAGTGATAATGAACTAAGTACTAACATCATATTAGATTTGCAAATACCGAAGGTTTTGCAAAATGTTATTTCTGCTTCTTTCCACTGGAAAGAGACTATTATATGATTTGCAAAACAGTATGCATAAGGCACATCATCGTTTTTTAAATTAATGTTTCATTTTTTTCCAATTCACTCATAAAATTCGTAAAAAGATGTGGAAAAGTCGAAATCTAAAAAATATCAAATATCCAAAGGTTGTACGACCGGCAACAATATTAAAATTGCAATTAAAGAAATTAAGTACTTTGTTAAACTAGCCAAAAAATACAAACATTTCGCAAATCGTTCTTAGTGTTAATTAAGTAAAATAATAATAATAATGGATTATTATCATAATAAGTGATAATAAAAACTTACTACTAACGTCCTATTTTCATGGTATCTTGTTTCTTTAAAAAAGTTTTTTTAAGGCATAAAATAACTGCTGATGTAGAAAAAAGAGGAAAAATTTGAAAAAAAAAACGAGCGACCATATGCAATTCAGGAATTGCGTGAAAATTTTTTGATAAGTGAATAATTTTTTGAAAATAATTTTTATAAGGTAACCGGAGCATGATTAAATTTTTTAATTAATTTTGAAAATTAAGACAATTTTAGAGACACTTGTATATTAGAAGACAACTACTGTGAATAAATAACGATGTTGCCTTTCCTCCCATGTAACTATTTATTGCATATTGAGAGACGAGAGACAACAATGTTACTTTCGATAGCTGAGTTATGAAACCAAAATTTCTATCATAATATTTAGAAATTAACATTTTTTAGAAATTTATAGTTTCGCCGTTATTGATTGAGATAGTTTACCTTTCTTAATTTTTCAAAAGCCATTCGTGAGCTCGAATGAGAGTATATTTTTCACCTTCAATGTAATCACACTTGAAATTTGAGTGAAAATGATGCTTCGCCGTTCTCTGCTCATAGATTTCTCTCAAAGCTTCTAGTGGCCAATATGGAAATTGAAGAATTTTTTGGTTGTTATTGAAGGCAGATTCGAATTCAGAGATAACATCCTTTCAACTGTAAAATATATAAATCAAAAAATCTGAATATTTAAGAACAGAAAGTATAGGGAATATATACAGACACACATTGTATCCGGAAGGTTCGTAGACATTTTCTTATAAAACGAAAGCCCCCCGATTTTCAAAAATAGAATAATCACAATAATTGACCAATAAGAATGCTTCCTGTATTGATACTTTATAAAAGCATTACTAGTTTTTAGTTTTAGTCCTAATACGGGCGGGAAGCCCATGAAGAACTCCCATGGCGCTCAAGCTATAAAGCCTATTGTGCCACACCCTTACTCATTCACTCTCAGCAGTCGACCCCAGACCTCTTGACGAAGCCCAGTATGTCGACCACTGATCGCATTTCGATGTCCTCTGTTTCCATAAAATGGACCCCGGGGGTCTGTTACCTGAGCCTAGCTATTGCCGGGCACTGGCATAATACATGTAGGTATGTTTCGTCATCCCTGCCGCACCTCCTGCACTCCGTCGTGGGGCTATACCCTATTTTGTGCATATGATAGTTCAAGTGATTGTGCCCTGTCAGGGTCCGTACCACTATCCTTATGTCTTTCTTGGGAAAACTCAGGATTTTCCTGGCTCTGCCCATCCTATAGGTATACCCCAGGATGGATTTCGCCTGACGGCAACCCTTGGTATGTTCCCAGTTTTCCCTGTGCTTTGTTTGGATCCAATTTTTAATGGCCATTTTGACACTGCAAGACGCTTTTCCCAGTACCGGTTCCAGACCAACGAATTCGTTCGGTGCGTCGCACTTTGCCAACTGATCCGCCTTTTCGTTGCCCTTGATCCCTGTGTGACCAGGGACCCATATGAGAGCCACATTGTTTCTTTCTGCAAGTTGGTTTAATGCCTTCTTGCATTCCCAAACCAGTTCTGATGTTGTATCTGGTTTTTCTATTGCAGTTAGTGTCGCTTGGCTGTCCGAACAGATCGTCATCTGTCTGCCAGCAGCGTTTTCCTCTATTAGTGTTTCAGCACAGCGAAGGACGGCCAGGACCTCCGCTTGAAAGACAGTAGCGTGTCGCCCAAGTGTGATCCCTATCCCTTTCCCTCTCTTGCTGTCATAAATTTCTGCTCCTGACCCTCCCTCTTCCCTGGAGCCATCCGTATACCAGATTTTCCCCTGGAGAAGCGGTTTACCATTTTCTTTCCACAGATCCCTGCTTGAGATACAGCCGCGGAAATATTTGGTGAAGTTCAAGCGTTTTGTTATTTTATCTTGCCTCATCTGTAGAATCGGCAGTGTGCTGACATCACTCGGGAGTCTAGTGTGTTTAGTCCCCGGAGTCCATCTATTTGCTCTTGCCAGGCGGCTCATCGCGCGAGCCGCTCTGGCGATTATCGCAACATGTAGGGGTTCCTCACAGAGCATGAATCCCATCACCGCTGTGGGCGCAGTTCTCATTGCTTCAGTCAAACTCCTAAATGCTAGCGTTTGTAATCTTCGCAGCCTGTCCTGCGTTGTTTTAAATTCCGCTCGTGGCCAACAGACCTCGACCGCGTGTAGGAGCCTGGGTTTTAAGACAGCAGAGTAGAGCCATGCAAGCATTTAGGCCCGTAGCCCCCACGTCAACCCAAAGGCTCTCCTGCACATCCAAAAAGTCATGACAAATTTCCTGCATTGGGTCTCCAGGTGCTTTGCCCAGCTCAGCTTGCTATCTCCCGTGCAGAAATCGCCAAGTTTCTTCCCGGTTCCAGACTTGGGCCAGGCTGGGGGCCCCTAGCCTGGATCTAGCTCGAATTTTGCAATGGCTCGAGCTTGGGCTCAGCAAGTGTCAAAGTTCCAAAAATTAACGACAGATGGCGTAGTACTATTCTTTTTGTTTACTCATTTCTTGCGAGTGTCGAGTGTAATTCTTTACAAAGTGGCAAATTTGGTATAAATAAAAATTCGTAAACTATCTTAACCAGTAATTTGAGGGATACTTTGAGCCAAACAGAACTTTTAAATTTTGTGTCAGTGATTGAGAATAGTGGTGATGGTGCTGATTGATGATGGTCGATGAACAAAATACAAATCATCATTGAAATTAAATTGATAAAAATGCCAAAAATAAAAAGCACTCTTAAGAGTCCGGAGGCATCGAGCACTCGGCAGTATCCCATATTTACGCGGTGAAAGTGCAAGTAAGTTCTTATATTAATTCTAAATAATATTTTCACATTAAGATTACACGTAACTTCCAACCTCAAATTGAGAAAACTTTTTCGTCGAATTATCAAGTGTAAATCTGTTGTTAATTTATGTAATGATGTTTAAGACTTTAATCTATAAAACAAATATGGCGGACGCAAATTAAAAAATTATAGTATACAGATGATGATGACGCAGAAAGGTGGTAGAAATTTAGAACGCGCAAATCGAATGAGTGACTTTTTGAATTGACGTTTTGATTTTTTTTTCAATTTTTAAATATTACATATTCATTTGTTAACTTCAAATTTGAATAAAAAATATTTCTCCTTAATTTTAACTTTTAATTCAAAAATTAAAAATGGCTAGGAATCGATAATAAACTAGGATTTACCGAGTCCTGTGCTATCGCACCAGAGCTCTACGATGCGCAGCGCCGACCTTATAAGACCCATCAGCGTTTCCAGATGAGCCCCCCTAACTAGGATTACAAAGTCGTCCGCATATCCTTGGGTATTGCACCCTTCTTTATTTAGCCTTCGAAGGAGGCCATCCACCACAATGCACCACAGAAGGAGGGGCGACAGGACACCCCCCTGTGGACAACCCCGCGTAGCTATCCCCTTACTAGGCCTTCACCACCCCATCTGGTTTCGAGTCTTCTTCGGCGTAGCATGCTTCCTATCCAGCATACTAGCTGGTCCGGCACGCGACATCTCAAAGCCTCTCGACAGATGACTTCTGGAGGAGTAATGCTGTAGGCACCCCCTATACTCAAGAAAGCGCCCACAGCATACCCCTTTTGTTCCAACTGCTGCTCCAATTTTGTTACAACAGCATGAAGCGCAGTTTCTACCGAGCGGCCTGTCTGGAAAGCATGCTGCCCTCTATGAAACGGGGAGGCCAAAAGCACCTCATCCCTAATGTATCTCTTGATCAGCTTCTCTAGCGTCTTCAGGATAAAAGACGTTAGGCTGATTGGTCCGAAATCTTTGGCAGCAGTGTAACCCTCCCTCCCAGGTTTGGGTATGAAGGCTACTCTGTCATCCTGTTATGCTGATGGCATGTGTTAATAATTTCGTCATAGGAGGGACGACCAAATCCATGATTTTTTGTAAAATCGCTGAATAAATTCCATCCACCCCTGGTGATTTAAAGGCGCAAAAGGTCTCTACGGCCCATTCGACCTTTTTGTAATCAGCGACCTTAGCGGCGAAACCCCAGTCAGCCCTCTCCACCCCCTGGCCCCGATCTTCCTCCTCTTGGTCGGTTCAGATTCGCTGAAAACCTGGAAAATGAACTTCCATCAGTTGATTCAGCGTTGCTTCTTCATCTTCGGCAAACTCACCATTATCGAGCCTTATGAGCCCGAGGCGAGCTTCCGGATTTTTCGCTAGAATCTTGTGGAGCTCCGCTGCTTCCGGAATGTTTTTCGATTCCTCGCAGAAGTCCCTCCAATCTTCCTGCTTATACTTCCGTATATTTTTATTGTATTCGCACTCAGCCGTCTTATAGATGTCCCAGTTCGAAGCCAATTTAGTTCTATTTGCCCTATCGCACAACATTCTTGTCTTTCTACGGAGTCTCTCCATGTGGGTGTTCCACCATTCTGCTCCCTTCCTAGACTTGATTGTGCTTGTAGGGCAATTGTTCTCATATGGTGTTGTAAGAGCCCTTTACAGAAAATCCGCGGCGTGCTCCAACTCATCAATGGTACCATGGCCTGTGGGGAATTCCGCAAGCCTCCCTTCGAGTTCCTCTTTATATGAGTCCGAAAGTTTATTTCTGGGGTTTATTATATTAGAAACCACCGGATTTCGTAGGGTTAATCGGAACACGATGTGTTTGTGGTCCGAAAGGGACTCCTCATCGGAGACTCTCCAATCTACTACCCTGCTCCTCAGTGCACCTGAACATAGAGTCAAATCGAGAACCTCGCTTCTGTCTTTAGTCTGGAATGTGGGAATATCACCGCGATTCAGAATTTCTAGCTCTGTGCCTGCTATATATTCAATTAAATCTCTCCCTCTGTCATTGATGTTTGTGCTTCCCCACACCGTATGGTGAGAGTTCGCATCACAACCCAACAGCAGAGGAATCTTGTTCTCTTGACAATACCTAATTAGAGCCTCAACCTCTCTGGGAGGCGGGGGATACTCGGCATCGCCAGGAAAGTAAGCCGAGGCAATAAATACCTCTAGCCTTTCTCCACTACTGCCCCTGAGTCTCACCTTAATAACGGTGAGATCTCTGGAGCAGAATTTAGGCACCAAGATCGCATCCATACCCGTGACGGCTATGCATGCCTTTGGCGTTTTTTCGCGTGGCCCCTTACATATGGAGCCACATTCTGACAGGCCACAAATCCTTTCCCTGTATAACCAGGGTTCTTGGATTAGGGTGATCCCTATCTGCACCACAGACATGCGTCTGGCTAGAACCGCCGAGGTGCCTTTGCTGTGGTGCAAATTAATCTGCGTAATGGAGATTCCCGTCTCAGCCATTGAGAGGCTACTTCGGGGCATTTCCGGACGCTTCTGGGACCCCTGCGGATCCCAGTTGGGTCACCCGGAAGGACTTCACCATCTTTACTATTTCGCACCGCCTCTGATGGATTGCCCCCTACGGAGCCTCCCGCTTTTGGCGGTGATTTAGGAGAGGGACCCAAAGCGGATCCCTCATCGTTTGTGTTTTATTTTTTTGAATTATCGGGTAACATTTCTGTCCCGCAAGAAGCCAGGGAAATAAGAAACACCCACCTCAGAGCCCCGCTTGCAGGGGGCGGGTCTACATACTATGGGATTCGACCTGGTGTCCCAAAGTCCCCGTGAAGGCACCTCCTTCGAGACCCCTACCTGTCCAACTCTGCTGAGGGGGGCAGGCCGGGATGTCAAAGGATTTTTTAACGCTGGTACCATTCAGCTCTCGACACGGCGATCACATCTTAGCTTGGGAGCATGAGAACTCGCGCTCACGATATTCCAGTGGGCTTTGCCATTACCCCCTGGATGGACCGCTCCTTAGTTTGAGTCTCACCGACCAGAGTCCGTCAGTTCCCCAGAGTAGCCACACCTCGCGATATAGCCCCTCAGGTTCACCAATTCCAGATCCGTGGTCAATGAGCCCCTTAAGCCCTCCCACCAGCTACAAGGTCCCGCGATCCCTAATGAGGGAAAAGCATTGCTAGTAATACTAGTAATACTAGTAATGCTTTCATAAAATTTCAATACAGGAAGCATTCCTATAGTTCAATTATTGAGGTTACTCGATTTTTAGAAACCAGGGGGCTTACACGCATAAAATTTACACTTTGACGGAGAATGATCCTGAAAGTGAAGTGTCGCTAAAACTATTGATTTTTATGAGATATTTTATGTTCAAAAATAAACTTTCAGCCTTTCAAACACAATATAACTTCTGCGATTTGCGAAATGTTTTTATTTTTTGGCTAGTTCAACAAAGTACTTAATTTGTTAAATTGCAATATTAATATTGTTGCCGCTCGTGCAACCTTTTGAAAATTTAATATTTTTCAGATTTCGACTTTTCCAAAAATTTTTGTACCCAAAAACGCAACATTTGCAATTCTCGCCAGAATTTTATGAGTGGAATTGCAAAAAATGCAAAATTCATTTAAAAAACGATGATGTGCGATATGCATACAGTTTTGCAAATCATATAATAGTATCTTCTCAACAGAAAGTAGCAGAAATAACAATTTGCAAAACCTTCGGTATTTTCGCTGGGGAGTCATAAGCAAAATAATCATTTATTTATAATTAATAATGTTGCCAAGTAGTAAACAGTTTGCAAATCTAATATGATGTTAGTAATTAGTTAATTATTACTCAGTGCGATTTGTAAAATGTTTGTAATTTTTGGCTAGTTTACAAAAGTAACTAATTTGTTTAATTGTCATTTTAACCTTATTACCGGCCGAGCAACGTTTTGCAAATTTGATCATTTTCAAATCTCGAAATTTCTAACATTTACTGCCCAAAGACACAACCTTCGCAATTTTTGCTGGAATTTTAGGAGTCTAATTGCAAAAAATTCAACAACAATTTAAGAAACGACAATTTGTGTTATTTATTTCATTTTGCAAATCATATAATAGCCTATTTTCAATGAAAAAAGCAGAAAGAACCTTTTGCAAAACCTACGGTATTTTTGCTGGGGATTGATTAACAAAATAATAATTTGTTTATAATTATTAATATTGCCTAGTTGTAAACAGTTTGCAAATGTTATATAACGTCGGTGATAAGTTGTTCATCACTAAGTACGATTTGCAAAATGTTCGTAATTTTTGGCTAATTTACTGAAGTAACTAATTTGTTTAATTGCAATCTTAATATTATTGCCGGCCGAGCAACGTTTCGCAAATTTAATAATTTTCCAATCTCGACATTTCTAACATTTGCTACCCAAAAACACAACCTTCGCAATTTTCGCTGGAATTTTAGGAGTCGAAATGCAAAAAATTTAACAATAATTTAAAAAACGATCATTTGCGTTATTTATTTAGTTTTGCAAATCATATAATAGTCTCCTCTCAATTAAAAAAAGCAGAAACAACATTTTGCAAAACCTTTGGTATTTTCGCTGGGGAGTGATCAAAAAAATAATTATTTGTTTATAATTAATAATGTTGCCTTATCACGAACGTTTTGCAAATGTAATACAAGATAGAGACTGAATTTGTAATTACTCACTCAAGTTTGCAAAATGTTTTCAATTTTCGTGGAGCAATGGAGGGCAAATGTTGCAAATTAATTATTTTAAACAAATTGCCGACCCGATCGCGTTTTGCAAAATGTTATTTTATGTTCAACATATAAAAAAACAACTATAGAATTTTTTCGAAGACCTTCTGAATTTTTGTTAATTGATTAGCTATTTCCACTGGTCTATTATATCAATGTTCAGTGGCGGACTGGGTACCTTGGGGCGTCCGCGGGAAGTCGATATGTAGGAGTGCCTTCCTGGAAAGCAAAAAAAAAGGCGGAAACTACCATTTTTTTTGTGCCACTTTTATAATGATTTATAATAATTACTATTATTATGCAAAAAACTGTTAATCTCGATATTAATCTCTCCAGAAAGAAATTTATTAATATATTAAGAAATTAATCCGAATCAATCCGAACCAAATTTTCAATCCAAATGAATCTGAATAAATCCTAACTCGGATTGACCTTTAATTTATAGAAAAAGGATTTTAAATCCTTTCGTTTACACAATAATCCTGGAAGGACAAACAAATTAATCCTCACAAAACTTTTATTTGCTTTGGAAGTATAATTTGGAATTCATGTACGATGTTATATGTTGATGATTAACTAGCTTATACAGTACAATATGTTTACGGAGTACCATTTTAATTAAATTCCTTCTGCTTTCTCTTGTTTAATAATAAAAACATTCACATTGTTTAAAAAAAATTATCGTAGAGGGCGCCTACATGACTTAGGGGGGCGCCTGATAGGGTGGGCGCCGGTGGGGTTTCTCGCATCCCAACCTATGGCCAGTCCGCCACGGTCATTCATCAGCTTTGAAAATTTGAATATCTCAAGGCATTCCAGTTTTTTATTATAATTGTCGGGTAATAAAAGAACATGTACTTTTCTCTCAAGTTACTTCCCAATTCGGCGCTCGCGTATGTCAACATTATTATTATTTTTATTTATTTATTATTATATCATTAACTCAAACCCCTTCCGGGGTAAGCGTAACTCGCCCGGTTTCAGCCTTGTTATACTACGGGGATTGAGGAATTAATTTGGTAAATGTAAGTAAGGGATGTGTAGGAGATGGGACAAACTTTATATCGATCTAGAATTCCCGTATTGCTTGTTTAAACAGCACGTTCGTTCTGCAATACCACTCCGACATGAGTTGCTAAATAATCTCTCTGGCAATCACCCCAAGCGAAGAACTTCACAAAGTCATCGTACGCCAGATATACATAACTCTTGCAATCCCTATATAAAAGGACCATTAGAACCGGATTGATATTCTATCAGTATCAGTTTGGTTCAGTAAGTTACAGCTCGGCTGCCGAATTGAAAAAAATTGCCGATTAGAAAATCTATTCGGTTCAATCTGGACATGACTCACATGTAATCTAATCGGATTTCCGAGTTCATTTTGAACCAGTTTTAGTTTGGATTTTTCCTATCTGTCAATAGTTCGGATTTCCGAATTCATTTTGAATTGGTTTGAGTTTGTATTTCCAAACTGTATTTTTTAAATCGCGCACTAAGATCTTAGGTCAATTCGGTTCAATCTGGACATTAACAACTATAATCTAATCGGATTTCCGAATTCATTTTCAACCAGTTTCAGTTCGGATTTTCATAGCTGTTATCATTTCGGATTTCCGAGTTAATCTTCAATTGGCCTCGCTTCGTATTTGCACACTAAATTTCTTAAATCTTGAACTGAGTTCCTTCGTCAATCCGGTTCAATCTGAACATTAGGAATAAGTTAGCCCATACCGCCGAAGCGATTGCGGATACGATTTCTCCTCGTCCGCGAATAGCAGAAATACAGTCGGAAACTATGGAAGCGATGTTCCAACGGTTATCGCTTATGATGAGTACGCAAATCGCGAGTGTATCCAGTGCCTTACGTGAAGAAATCGCTGCCGCTACCGCGAAACAAGAACAATTCCGTAACGATTCTAGACGAGGCTGGCAACCGCGTTCGCGTTCGCGCCGTAGTGAGTCAGGAGTGTGCTGGTATCATCGGAAATTTGGAACCGATGCCAAGAGGTGCCTTACACCGTGCACGTTTTCGGGAAACGGACAGTAGAGTCACTAATGGCGGCAAGCGACCCAAACGCGATATCTCGCCGCCTTTTTCTCACCGACAAGAAAACCAAAGTGCAATATTTAATCGATACGGGAGCCGACCTCTGCGTATACCCTCGTTCGCGTATTCGTGGTCGTCGCCAAAAGACGCCTTACGAGCTCTACGCGGCTAACAACTCGATTATTGCAACTTACGGGTTTGAGACTCTCAGTTTGAATTTCGGTCTCCGTCGCGATTTTACGTGGCGATTCGTAGTGGCTGACGTATCCAAACCGATAATTGGTGCTGATTTTTTGCACCATTATGGGTTACTTGTGGACATACGTAATCGAAGTCTCGTCGACAGTGTGACATCTCTCATGACCCGTGGGGAAGTAGCGGAGTGTGATCCCGCTTTACTCCACATTCGCGCAGTTACAGGTTCCTCTCCGTTCCACCAACTTCTACGGACATTTCCGGAAATAACGCAGCCATTTGGCGCACCCATCGAGCCTAAGCACCACACAAGGCACCACATTCGAACAATACCCGGACCGCCGGTATCGTGCAAACCACGACGTCCAGCACCAGTCAGGTTCCAGCAGGCGAAGAAGGAATTCGAAATCATGCAGAAAATGGGAGCCGTGCGATGCCCTGAGAGTAGCTGGTCATCTCCACTTCACATGGTCCCGAAAAAACGCGACGAATGGCAGCCGTGTGGTGACTATCGCAGTCTGAACGCGAGGACGATTCCAGATAGATACCCAGTACCACATATTCAAGATTTTTCTCAAACACTACACGGGAAACAGTTTTTCTCGACTGTGGACCTGGTGCGAGCCTACCACCATATTCCAGTAGCGGAAGAAGACATCGTGAAGACAGCCGTCACGACACCCTTTGGCCTTTTTGAATTTCCCTTGATGCCGTTTGGTCTGCGCAACGCCGCTCAAACATGCCAGCGCTTTATGGACGAAGTGCTGAGAGGTCTGGACTTCGCATATTGCTACATGGACAACATCCTCGTAGCATCAGATACCGAAGAGGAGCACCTACAACACCTGGAGCAGCTTTTTCATCGCCTCAGAGACTATGGAGAACTCATCAACGCAGGAAAATGTGTTTTGGGGGTTACAGAGGTAAGATTCCTTGGTTTTCTTGTATCAGCAGAAGGTATATGACCTCTTCCAGTGAAAATGGAAGCCGTCCAAAACTGGCCTCTACCCAAAACAGCGAAGGGTCTCCGGCGTTTTCTGGGTACAATAAATTTCAGTCGACGTTATGTTCCAGATGCGGCCTCCTTACAAGCACCTCTACACAATCTGCTCAAAGGAAATATTGAAGGAAATGCGCCATTACACTGGGATGACGAAGCAGTGGTGGCTTTCGAGAAATGCAAGGAGAGTTTTGCCAAAACAGTCCAGTTGGCTCACGCAGACCCGAAAGCACCTCTCGCAATTTTTACAGATGCTTCTGACTTCGCAGTAGATGCCGTTTTGCAGCAGCGAGTCATCGGAGAATGGCAGCCACTCGCTTTCTTTTCTAAAAAATTGAGCCCTGCTGAAACAAAGTACGGAGCGTACGATAGGAAACTTCTGGCGATCTATAAGGCAATAAAATATTGCAGGTACATGGTGGAAGGAAGAGTTTTCATAATCTTCACCGACCAGAAGCCACTTATTTTCGCTTTCCAGCAGAAACCCGATAAGTGTTCCCCACGCCAATTTCGATATCTGGATCTTATTGGACAATATATTCTACCGATATTCGACATATTTCAGGCAAGGACAACGTTATCGCAGACGCTCTCTCCAGAGTGGACGAGCTTTCGGAATCCATCGATTTTTCAGCTCTTGCCCATTCACAGGTCGACGACGAAGAACTTCAAGCATTCCTCAAACCAGGCTCAGTTTTAAAACTAAAGGAGGTACAATTGCCTGGCACGGACTTCAAACTTTTCTGTGATTTCTCATCGAGTACTGCACGTCCGTTCGTCACGAAAGCATTCCGAAAAGCAGCTTTTATGTCACTCCATCAATTGTCTCATCCAGGGATCAAGGCAACAGTCAGACTGGTAACTGAACGTTATGTGTGGCCATCGATTAAATTGGATTGCAGGAAATGGTCTCGTAGTTGTTTGGATTGCCAGCGTTCGAAAATCTCCAGGCATGTCTCATCACCCATCGGGGAGCTTCCTTTACCATCATCCAGGTTTGAACACGTCCATATCGACATCGTTGGTCCATTGCCATCATCTCAAGGATATAAGTACTGCTTAACGTGTGTGGATCGTTTTTCACGTTGGCCGGAAGCCTTTCCAATCAAAAACATTGAAGCTGAAACGATTGCGAAAGTATTTTTCTCAGGATGGATCGCCCGCTTTGGAACACCATTGAGAGTTACAACGGATCAGGGCCGGCAATTTGAATCGTGTACATTCCGAGAACTCAATAGCTTGCTCGGTACCAAGCATTTTAGAACTACAGCTTACCACCCTCAAGCCAACGGATTGGTCGAAAGATTCCACCGTCAAATGAAAGCATCGATTCGATGCCATGCAACCGAGCGCTGGACGGAGATGCTACCTGTCGTCATGTTCGGTATAAGGTCAGCTTGGCGTGACGATCTCAAATCCACAACAGCCGAACTAGTTTACGGCGAACCCTTACGACTACCCGGCGAATTTCTCGCACCACGTGTACAATCAGCGAAGAAGCCATCATCGACATTCGCACAAGAGCTTCGCAGACACTTCCAGCAAATTCGACGAGTTAAAGGTACCCGACACGGAAACAAGCGTGTTTTTGTATTCAAAGAACTCGCGACAACGGACTACGTTTTCGTTAGACATGACGCTCCACACGGATCATTGCAGTCTCCTCACAAGGGTCCTTATCAAGTAATTGAGAGAACTGATAAGACTTTTGTAGTTTCCATAGATGAAAAACAAGTTAAGGTATCAGTGGACCGACTCATACCGGCTTACGTCTTAGCGGACGACGACATGTCGCTCTGAACACCGGAGAAACCTCAACATCAGAATCGGAAGAGCTGCCTCAATCAACAATTTGAACGCGATCCGGAAGACACGTATTTTCGTTATTTTCCGATGCCAATATAGGTTTCTCATAACCGGATTTCAGTTTTTTTAAAGCATCTATTGTATAATTTTTTTATTCGTTTGTTTCTTTTCTTTCTCTTTACTTTGTATCGTGATCTTCATGTATTCTCGATCACTGGCGAGGGGGTATATTTAGGGTACCCTATTATTAGTAACTATCTACTTTTCACATGTTTATGTACACTACATCTCCAGAATTTTAATCTACTTTATTTCGGTAACGACTTCGTTTTTCAGTTAAGCATATTTTACATTTATTCAATTTTCAAATTCAACCGGCAACGAACCCGATTTGTAAATCGACGAGCGATCCATCGACAGGTCAATCGTTCGATAGTCGACAGCACCCGAAAAGCTGGACCTCGGTACAGGTCAGTCCGCAAACTACCGCGCTCGAGACAACTACCTCCCCTCTCGCCTATTCAAACATTCCGGATATTTTTTTATTGTTTGAAGAAAATAAAGACCTTCATGTGCAATTCGGTGTCCTATTCACTTCGCACCTTATTCACTCCTAAAGGGATGTCTTTAAGCATTGAGAAGACTTATTGCCATCGATAAAATTTTGACCCCACGAATTAGGGAATTTTTTAGTTCTAAGAGATGATATGGGGTGCGTTCCATGTAGGCTGGGGGTTGTAAATTTTTGGGGTGTCTTTAAGCATTGAGAAGACTTATTGCCATCGATAAAATTCTGACCCCACGAATTAGGGAATTTTTTAGTTCTAAGGGATGATATGGGGTGCGTTCCAAGTGAGCTGGGGGGTTGTAAATTTTTTTGATGTCTTTAAGCATTGAGAAGACTTATTTCCATCGATAAAATTTTGACCCCACGAATTAGGAAATTTTTTAGTTCTAAGGGATGATATCGAGGTGCGTTCCATGTGAGCTGGGGGGTTGTACATTTTTGGGGTGTCTTTGAGCATTGACGACACTTATTATCAGCAATAAAATTTTGATCCATCTAATTAGAGTAATTTTAGTGAATTTTTTAGTTATAAGGGATGATATGGGGTGAGTTCCAAATGAGCTGGAGGGATGAAAGTTTTTCGGGTGTCTTTTGGAATCGACTGGACTTAGTATGAGCAATAAAATTTAGACCCGGCGAATTAGAATAATTTTAGTGAATTTTTTAGTTGTAAGGGATGATATGGGGTGCGTTCCAAGTGAGCTGGGGGTTGTAAATTCTTGGAGTGTCTTTAAGCATTAACAAGGCCTATTATCATCGATAAAATGTTGACCGCACGAATTATCGAATTTTCGGTGAATTTTTTAGTTCTAAGGGAAGATATGGGGTGAGTTTCAAGTGAGCTGGGGGGTTGTAATTTCGTATGGTGACTTCAAGCATTGAGATGACTTATTGTCATCCATAAAATTTTGACCCCACGAATTAGAGAATTTTCGGTGTATTTTTTAGTTCTAAGGAATGATATTGGGTGCGTTCCAAGTGAGCTGGCGGTTTGTAAATTTTTGGGATTTCTTTAAGCATTGAGAAGACTAATTGCCATCGATAAAATTATGACCTCACGAATTAGGGAATTTTTTGTGAATTTTTTAGTTCTAATGGATGATATGGGGTGAGTTACGTATGCGTGAAGGGGTTGAAACTTCAGCGAGTCATTTATGGGGTTGGATGAAACTATTTTCTGGTAGAAAAATTTGGATCTATCATATTTTAGACAAAAAAAATTCCATTTTCGTTTAACGTAATTGTTGCAAACTTCCATCTCATCGAGAAATTATCGTTTCGTGAACTTAACCATTATTAATTGTTTGCCACAAGAAAACCTGTTATCTGGACTCAAAAGCATCGTCATCTTACGTGCTTTGTTTTGAACCAGGTTCATATATTTTTTACACAAACATAATTATTTGGCTGCAAGATTAGGCGAAGTTAGTCGCATAAGGATATTTTTTGCTGCAAAAGGATTCCTGTTGTGACAAATAAAATTCCTCTTAATCTTAAATTTAAGAGGAAACTCCATTTACGTCAAGAAAAATTCTCTTGACACAAGAGGATATTTTTCTAAGTGCTTAGCAGCAACAGCAGTATTGCAGTAGTTTTATGTTATTCCGAAAAATTTTCTTTATTACTACCGCTATATTTGATCCGCCATTGTCAGTTTTGCCACATTGATATTGTATTCGAAATCAGCGACTCCAGAAACTCCCCCGTGTGGAAAAATGTCGTGGCAGTCTTGAATGATGCTAAAACCAGTACAGTTTTTCTCAAGCCTGCCTATTCACGCAATACTAGCCTGGCGCTACATTCGCTCTGTCTAGTTTTGCTACGTATTTGATTCAAACCTTTCTGCTGTCTAGACCCCAATCTTAGCGCTATCTAGGAGTTTGTTACGAGTTTGAATATATGAAGACTGTCCATATTTTAGCTAGTTTCTAGGCAAAATCACGGTTTGGACTCGAACAAAAATTACAGAAGTGAATTCAGAAAATAGTAATTTTGGAATAAAAGATTTAGGAAATTACAATAATTGCATAAATGCTCACTTTATAATTAAATGTACACTATTACATATTTAAGATAACAAACAATAATTATTGAAGGTGATTGAAATCTTAATATACGAACTACAACGATCTTTTTAAAGAGAATGTTTATAAACATTTTCCTTCAATTGAATTATATAGTAAAGTTATAATAAAATGATATTAAATTTATAATAATTATAATATGTATAATGCTATGTATTATATTGATAATATTCCAGAAAATCAATCTTTAACATGAATGATTTATTTCATTAATTTTAATTGTATATTCATTGCGGAAATTATTTTGTAGTCTAATCGCAAGTATAATCATATAAACTTTATTATTTTCAATGATTTATTCACACATCAAGCACTCTTAATGTTTAAAACATGTTCATGTTTCATTGGAATAAATATTACGATGTAATGAATTTAATTCATATCCGACAAAAATGAAAAAAATCTTAACTTTTAGATGACTGAGTATGTTAAGGTGACGGGACAAAGTTACAGCAACATAATATAAAGTTATATCAAAATTTTGACACCCGGCGTATGTACAAGACTTGCGGAAACTCATTTTTTCATTTTTTTGTGTGCAAAAACTTTTTTTAAATATTTTTAATTAACTGTAAAATCTATATATTAGACTTTTATGCAATAAAAAATAATTCTATTATTTAATTATTATAATTTTTTTTATCAAAATAAACGATCTGTCTGGAAAGTGGTTGATCCGAGAATTACATCCCAGTCTAGCCACTGGACAGTCAGCCTGTGGCGCGCCAGTGTCGACTCACGGCGGACTAGACAGAAACAGTACAGCGCCACGAAATTTTTCGACACAGGCCCTTCTACCAAGTATCATAAAAAAGAGACCAAAATGTTGATAATATAAGTGCCATATTGGATCTGCTCCTTTAAAATTGTAATTTTAGATGTTATTTTCGAAATCAACAACCCCAAAAACTTCCTTATACCTTCGCCTCGGCCTTCATATCACATACGCCCGGAAATCCAACTTTCTGGCCTTGGGTCGTAATATCATATTTTCTTTATTTTTAAATGTATCTTAAATAAAGTAAATTCAGATGCGGAAAAGTTAAATCGCTCAATTAGATTCCAAGATACGTCATTTGAAAAAAAAGTTGTCCAAGAGCACAAATTCCCATATCTCCGCAATTTCTTCGAATTTTCGAATTTAACCATTGTGCACAGAAAGGATAAAGAAATCCATGCATTTTTTGCAGATTTTGCGTCTATCAGTTTCAGGGATAACAGCCATTCAAGTTGAGTATTCCGAAATGATCATAAGATAATGGTACTTTTTAACTGTTCACTCATCAGGAAATAATTGCTAATCAACTGAAAATTTCAAAACTCTGTATCAGTGTAGGCAAAACCTTCATCTGCAGCATGTACTTCACCCCATATTTTTAGAATTTTTTTCTACTGAGATTTTCACTATAATCTGTACAAAAATTAAGGTTTCCATATTTTTTGGACAGATAATGGGTGACTACCCTAAATGTTGCAGTTGCTTGCCCCGATAGCTGATGTGGTTAAAGCACCTAGCTCTTGTACAAAGAGAAGTAGGTGTCCTCATATTTGTACTCTAATATTTCCTGACTCTGCCGATCTGTCTCTTATTTCTTACGTGCTCACACGTCTGCTAAAAGAGACATGAAACCACTATAACCACTATAGCGATTCTGGACTATATTGTATATATTATATGCAAGCATTGATATACATAGTATAGTTCCCCTTCTTCTTCCCGTGCTACCAATGACTTCCCGTATTCTACGAATTTCTTCACGTACATTGTATGCGTATTACGTAGTAGCGTTCAGCTTCAGTTGAAGCTCAGTATCGCGACTTTCGTCAAGTTTCGTAATCGCTGCTGTCCGCAAGCACTCCAGTCTCCACATGGACTCCATGCAACACGTTGGTCCACTGTCAAGTGAAAGATAAATCGAAAGTTGTTGCTCCTAGTATCTACAAATAGCAACAAAAGTAAAGTGTTAAACTGTTAACACATCATATGCAAAGAT
Organism: Andricus quercusramuli; assembly: GCA_932178445.1. NCBI lineage: Eukaryota > Metazoa > Arthropoda > Insecta > Hymenoptera > Cynipidae > Andricus > Andricus quercusramuli. Next base: position 3,168 of record CAKNXH010035998.1, on the reverse strand, counting down.
CTGATTTTGGTGAGTAAAGGGAATTAAAGTTTTACTACGTATCAGTGAATTGTGTTTTTTTATTGTGACAATACGAGTTAAAATTCTGGAATACACCGAAAGAAAAATATAAGCTTATTCCACTTTTGGTTTATTGTAAACAACAAAAAACAGGCTATAGTCATAGTCGAATAAAACTAACCGAAAAGGGCCCAAATTTACCAATTTCATTATGATCGTAAATTAATTGTAATCAAACATGTTTTTAAACAAGTACTTATACTCCAGTAGTCCAGTGTATCTGTTTTGTTGTACATAGAACATTTTATTTTTTACTAAAATCGATGCAGTCTATTATTTGAATAGCATTTAGCAACAAAAAATTGTGAAAAATTCCCAATGAGCGTTGTTATAAACAATTATTCAAAGAAATATGCATTTTGTAGCGGTCCTCATTCCGATTTTTGATATATTCTCGCTAAACTTCATTGGTACAGTTTTGAAAGCGATTGTATAATAAAAACTAAGGAACTTCAATAACAGTAAATTATTTTGATCTGTAAGCCATAAGAGCATGTACTGTCGCGTAGCAAATTCTTTTATACAAACTTATTCATAAACTAATAACTCGAATGAATTTTCCAGCAG
>CAKNXH010035980.1:0-14723 GCA_932178445.1 Andricus quercusramuli | reverse complement strand
AATTCATCTTTTTGGTTGTAAATTATATTATTTTACTTAAAGATTCAATATCTCAGTTAAAAATTCATCTTTTTGGTTGTAAATTATATTATTTTACTTAAAGATTCACTATCTCAGGTGAAAATACAACTTTTTGTTTGTGGATTCTATTATTCTACTTAAAGATTCAATATCTCAGGTGAAAATTCAACTTTTTGTTTGTGGATTCTATTATTCTACTTGAAGATTCAATATCTCAGTTGAAAAATCATCTTTTTGGTTCTAAATTCTATTATTTTACTTCAAGATTCACTATCTCAGGTGAAAATACAACTTTTTGTTTGTGGATTCTATTATTCTACTTGAAGATTCACTATCACAGGTGATTTATCTTTTTGGTTGTAAATTCTATTATTCTTATTCATCATACTTTTTCGTAAGGGGAAAGTAAAGAAATAATCTTCCAAAATATTTGAAATATCATTAATGAAATTACAACTGTAGAATTTCGTATCATGAGCCTATATCATTGTAAATAATATGTTGCTGAACTTGTATGTTTATTCAATTATTATATATTGCAAATTCATTATTTTATACGAATATAAGGTGTGAATATGTTTGTCTTTGTACAATGAGAGTTTTTTGTAGCACTTACGTGCATGTAAATACGAATTATAAAAACTGATATTATCATAATACAGACTATGATATCGATATTTTGCATTTATTTATTTGTGCTTTGAGACCCAAAACAAGCTTCTTTTTTCTTTTCAGGTAATAGTACTTCACTTCATTTGCGTTAAAAAGTAACATTTTTAATGTGCATTGAGAGGTTATGTTACCCATATTTCTTCTACATTACAGGGATAATGAGTTACATGTTTTTCAATATTTTATATTCTCTATTATATTATTTTCGAACTCATTTCATCGATTTATCAATTGTACAGTTACTCCATCTTTTACTTGAAATTCTCTCTCATGACATTTACGTCCTTTCAAATATACTAAATTCTCGTGCGTTAGCTCATCCAATATGGCCCCCGGTGGTAGAATTCTTCCTATTGGTTAACTTTTTTTTAGTTGCGCGTAGCTAGACCGTGTATTTTTAGATCATGGTTAATACTATAAAAGCTGTCTCATTGTGACACCTTTTTCTAGAAGGAGGGAGGTGTGACGGTAGCCATGTAGGTATGACTTATTTCCCCGCGAAAATTCAAATTATAATAAGCATTTCAATCAAGATGGAGGACCCTGCGTTTTATTATTTTGGGAAGACCCCTATGTTTTTTTGAAAGTATTGGATTACTTATTTTAAATTTAATCTTATAAAATTCTTAGACTCACAAACAGGAAATCATGAAATCTCTCTCTCCGATCTGCGAAGACCTTTTTTTTATAATAAGTTGTATCTTAATAATAAATAGCGTCTTAATAATAAAATGCGTCTTAATAATAAATAGCGTGTTGATAATAAAATGCGTCTTAATAATAAAATGCGTCTTAATAATAAATTGTGTCTTAGACATATGGATTGTTTATTTGACTAATGAATCACAGTCCTAATATTAGTATCATTAATGGGTTTTTGGCGCCAGTTAGACCGGATGTGAAACCCTAAACTTGTAATCCGAGAACTTGTGTTTATGAAATGGTGTTTACATAACCTTGGACTTTGAACCGTTTAACCCTGGACTTTGTACCGGACTTTGGACTCATGATGAATCATCCTTCACCCCAGAAATTGCAAATCATTAGTTAGAGAAGTCTTACTTTCTGTTGTAACTTCGTTCTCGTTCGTCGATAGCTCTAGAGAGGGGCAGAACACAATCATATAAATATGACTGTAAGGCCCGACAGCGCCAGAACCTGACTCTGAAAATTGAATTTGAATTCTAAGCTTAACGATAAAACTTTTGTTGAGCAAATTAACTTTCTAGAGAATAAAACTGCTACAAGTCAATTTCTGATACAAATACATTGTTTTTATTTACGGAACTACCTAAATTCTTTTGATATTGGTTTCAACCTTTCAACCAATCCTGGCAGGAATAAGAACTCAGTCAGCCTACTTTACAACCAATCCACGAAGGGTTCCAGGGATGTGGATCAGCCGAGAAAATCCGGACATAACAATCATGTAGAAAACGGATGACGTAAAATACCAGGTAAATTACCGTAGAAAACCAAGTAAATTACCACAAATATTTTACTTACCCATCACTGCTGCTCATGGGACAGTAGAGAAAATATTTCATGCTTTGCGTCGCGCACAACGCAAAACCGACAAAAGAAAATTCTGTCAGAACGCCAATTATTATTATTATTATGACCCGTCGTGGGTGTGGTGGACCCACACTGGTAGTATTTATCCACCTAGAAACACTACCCGAATCGGGTAGTGAGGCAATGAACTTTCGAGTTCGAAATGCTAATCAATTTTTTTTTTTTATGTTAAAAGTTGGTAGACAATAATGAACGATCGGAAGGGTGCAGGGATGGGTATGTATAATACATCACGTGTATTACATGGTTTTCGACATGTATATTACTACGTATATTACGTCCTTAGTTTTCTAAATGTATTTTACATTTGCTCACGTGACTATATGGGCGGGATTTTTTAATTCGTTATTCTAAAAATACCTAATTGACTTCCAGAAACAACTAATATTGAGTTATCAATCAATTATTCGTAATTATTCATCACTTTCCTGAACAAATTAGTTTTTAAAGAAATACACATATTTATTATACATGTTTATCGTACTCTATCATCCGAAACGTTCTTGTGCATGTGGAACACAAGCATAAGTACGAAAACATGGTATCATAACCTACAAGTAATCTTTCGCGCGCTTGTCAACTACTGTTTTCTCATTATAAGGAAAAAAATGAAACGAGGCGGTAGGCCAAAACATAATTCATGAGCTGATTTGTCATTTCTTACGGAAAAAGAAGACTCCTTATAAGAGGTTATGTCAATTATTCAAATCTGTCAAATGCAGTACCGCCCGCGTAAATTACGTCCGACATCTTTGATATGTATTATACATAGTTTTCTACAATTTTCTACGTATATTACGTCGTTTATGTATTATACGTAGAAAACCTCGAGTGACATGTCACAACCCATTTCTGGAAGGGTGGGAACGCAAAATAACGCAATCATAAAGTCGGCTACATTCGTCACAAGATTTTTGTCGTTAGAAGTCACTAGCTAGTGATTTGAGGTTTTGCGCGTTACGCCGAGTTTTGCGCTGCCATGGGACGGCACCCTGATGGTGGACACCCATGGCAGATGAAAGCAGAAGCTCATGAGAGTGAAAGAGACAAATAGATATATCCATCTCTTTCACTCTCATGAGTTTCGACTTTTATCCACTGCTTTCATCTGCCATGTGAGTCCACCAAGAGTTGTATTTTCCCTGTGATGTATTTCAACTACATGTTGCTGAAATACATATATTTCAGCAATGTAGTTGAGGTATTCTGTGCCCAGCTCTGTATCGAATTTATAATATAACTTATTAAATTTGATATTATTATTTATAGCTATTTAGTTTATTTTAACCAATTCTTTTATGAATAAATTTATAATAATTTATTCATTATCAAACAATCCTAAATGCTATTTACCAAATATTGCATTATTAAAAAATGAAAATATTACTTTAAAATCCAGTTTTTAAATGATGGAGACACCATAAAATAATTATTCCTTGATAAATAATTAACTTAACTATTGAAAATGCTTTCATTTACTAAATAATCGACTACTCGAATAAATTCAGATTTTGAATTTATTCTCGCGTAAAGATGGTGTCACGTAACTTTAGAAAAGTCGCACGTCGTCACAGTCGAAAACAGTAGGAAACCGTAGAAAACTCCTGTAAGGGCCCGAGCACAATGGAGACCCGAACTCGAAACCTGAAGATAACTCTGTCCTTTTTTACCATAGCTCTGGCCCTAAGTTACGTTTTCAAGATGGCCGACTTGTAAAATCAATGTTTACAAGTACCTAACCTCACTTTTGAAATATAATAATTATTAATCATTCTGTTGAATGCGTTACAGTAATTAATAATAATTATTATGCCTGGGCTGGGAAGAAATACCCAACGTCATAATGTAATCCCATGGAAGGATTTGTTTTTTGAGCGGAACAAGGAAGGACAGAAAACTTTCGCAAAGTGTCTTTCCTGTGATAAGAAGTTCAAAAATAATAGCTTAAAACATCTACAAAGCCACAGGTATGTAAATAATTGTTGATTCTTTTGATAATAATAATTATGGCTCATACTGAATAATATTATACATGTAATTATGCAGGGTCTCTCTAATTATAGCCTCAAACTGCTTAAACATTCATTCAAATTCAAAGAATTTTTAAATGTTGGCTTGGCATTTACAGCGAGATTCACTAGCGAACACGGCGACCTGCAGTGGGACTCCGATGCTGTCTCGAAGTCGAAATTCGAACGAACCTCTCTTTCTATCTCCACACGTTAGAAAAAGAGGTCCGTTCGATTTTCGACTTTCGACACGGTATCGGAGTCCCACTGCAGGACCCACAAGAAAAATAGGTTATGAGAAGTATTTTTCCATATTGACGCATGCACACTGAACGTTTCCATTCGGACGTAATATACGTCAAAGGACGTAAAAAACTAGAGAGGTGATATAAGTGGTAATATCTGGTAATATACGCGTAGAAAATCACGTATAATACGTGGAGTATTATACGTTACCAACCCTGCACATGACCGGTAAATGACGGCCAGGGTGGCGTCCCATGGCAGCGTCAGGGCCCTTTCACACGATTACAGATCCGCAAGTTGCGGACTTGCGCAAGTCATGAGTTGTGAAAATAGAGATTTTTCCGTCAGCGGAAAAATCTCTCAATGGCGGTAATTTGATTCTGTGTACATACGTTTCGGATGTTCCCTGATTTGTATCGCTCTTTCAACAAAATAATATTTTTTTTTTGCACAGAAGTAAGTGTAATTAGCATTTGTTAACATAAATATATTATGCTCTTGCAAACAACAGCCTCTATAAGACTTACGGTACGTCTTTAATTTGTTCATGATAATTTATTATGTTAACAACTGTCAAAAACAGTTACCTTATGTGCACGAAAATATCAGTTTGTTTGAGAAGCGAGACAAAACAGGAAACACCCGAAATTCATGCATACATAACTTTGACAGAAATCAGCTGATTTGGCATGTGCTCGTTTCTTCTCGTCAAAACATTGAAAAATGTATTTAATTCATCGTCTTCATTCGTCCATAATTATTTTTAGCTCAATAAACTTGCCTATAATCTGAAAAACATTAAATTTTCTATTAACAAAAAATCGAGCATTCAAATTACCGCCATTCGGAGATTTTTCCCCTGACGGAAAAATAATCTATTTTCACTATACTCATGACTTGCGCAAGTCCGCAACTTGCGGATCTGTAATCGTGTGAAAGGGCCCTTAATGTTGGCGCAAATCGCAAAACGTCAAATCACTAGATATTTCAACCAATGATATTCTCCTAGTATTCCACAGAAACACAGTCATTGGCTGTAATGTCTGGTGCTTTACGCTTTTGCGTTCTGCGCCAAGTTTGACGCTGGCATGGGACTCCACCCTGAAATGAGATTTGCTTAGATCGAGGGGTCGACAACTCGACCAAAAGGAAGATGGCAGCGTTTCAATATAGACGCTTCCTTGATTTCTCTGCGAAATTCTGAAAATTCCGAAGGATTTTTTGAAATTCCTGGCTTACGGCTATCATCAGAAGGAAGCCCTTGACACCACATAATCTACAAATAAACTCTAGAAGACCTTTACTCGCTAGGACATCTCAACACACGAAAATCAGGTGGGTGTTCACGAGATCGCCGGCCTCAGGGCCAGCGTGATTTCCTATAGCATGGCAGGATGTGGTGATAATTCTCTCTCTGACTCCGAAATAGACTTAAATACTGAAAATTTCAATGACACTCGCGACTCCTTGGTTAGGGAATTGACTTCCGCACAGAACGGTGAGAATTTCCCAAACTTAACCTCAAAAAATGCCAACTTAACCTCTAACAGCAAAACCACAAACCGACTGTCTATAGACACCACATAGACCCCTCGGAAAATTCTAAAGACTACCCTCACAACAGAACAGGCAAATCGCACTCCTCTGCCCGGCCTGGCAGCAAGAGACACGCGGATGAGAATAGGGAATCCTTTAACCAAAAAACCGGCCGTACAGAAAGCAACCAGTCTCCTTCCTCCCATGTACCTCCGATTCAAAAAAATAAATACCAAAGTCACAATGGAGGCCCTTTCACTGTTGAGGTGGACTGCATCGATGACTCTCCTCTTAACTCGCTATCGGTCGGGAGAATTCTCCACAAAAATTTTAAAGATGAAATCCTTGATTGCAAAAAGAAAGGCCCCTCCAGAACCACAGTCCTTTGCAAATCTGCAGCAGGTGCCAATTCTATTGTCCAAAATTTGGAGATCACTCCCAAACTGAGAGCATTCATCCCTAATTTCAGAGTGAAGCGTTTAGGAATAGTCAGAAATATCCCGTTAGACCTCTCCATGGGGGAACTGATAAATCACGCTGACAGTCCTATTCCAGTTATCGAGGCTAAGAGATTTGATCGTAAAGATCAACAGAGTAGGATTCTCCCTACTACTACCGTCCTCCTAACCTTTGAAGGACAAAACCTTCCACAAGAAATAAAAATTTTTTTCAATCGATGCGAAGTAATTCCATACTTTTCTCAACCCAAAATCTGTTTTGGATGCTACAGGCACGGTCACGTCAAGTCTCTATGTAAGAACCCTCGATGTTTGTATTGTGGAGAGAAACCGCACGAAGAAAATCATCCATGCCCAAAATTAAACAACCCCCCTGTATGTCTGAGCTGCCAAGGTCCGCATTGGGCCCGCGACAAAAAATGTCCCAAATATACGGATGAACTTGCGATACGAAAAATCGCTGCTTACCGAAATATAACCATCAAATCTGCTGCTTCCCTCTATAAGAATGAAAAATCTATTCCAACTAACAACCTCCATCATATCTTCTCCTCGACGCCCCAACCTGAAGACGGTCAAAACCAGACCCCCCCACACTTTAGCTTCTCAAACTTCCCTATCTTAGGCGATGTCAATCTTGACTCCATATCGACAACCCCAAATCCTATGAATTATAGAACAGGCTACAACCGCGCAACGAATAACTCACTTCCATCCCGCGGCCCACACACCACGCATCCATCACCTGTCCCTGGCCCTTCTAAAAAAACTAACCACAATAATCAAACTGCCCAATCTTTTGCTCAGCTTTACACTAGAGATCCAAGTCCCTTTGGAAATGGAGTTTGCCTCCAAGATCGCACCTCTATCTCTACTTGTACAACCCCTACTTTCTCCAGTACCCATTCCTCTACTTCTATGAACCATGAAAACCTCATGAACATGATCTCATCCTTGATGAATATTTCACAACGTTTTGCCCCACACCTTTCACTTTTAAACCCCGGACTCGCCGACCAATTAAACAATTCCATAAACAATATAGATAATAACTCCTTCTCACAAAAATAGCTCCTAAGTACTTACACTAAATATAACAACAAATTACTAGAAACATAACTAATTACCCCCAATCATAAATTTAACCAGCTGTCTATTACATTAAACAACTAATGGGCAATTTAAAAAAAGTAAGAATTGTACATTGGAATTGCAGAGGTATTAATAACAAAAAAGGTAACCTTGAAAGAGTTCTCCATAATTACGACGTCATCATGCTGAATGAAACTTTTTTAAAAACAAAAAATAACTTTTTTCTTAAAAAATTTACTATAATCAGAAGTGATCGCTCCGATAACTCCGGAGGAGGTTCACTAATAGCAATTAGAAATGATATTCCCTTTTCTTCCATTACACCCTATGAAATTCCCAACCTTTTGGAATCAATAGCAATCTCTGTTCCAACTAATTGGGGAGAATTATTAATAGTAAGCATTTATAGAAACCCAAGAACCCCTAACAACGCTATAAACTGGAATGATCTTTTCGAGTTCTACACTGACCGTTTCTCCTCCATCTTGATAGGAGGCGACTTTAATTGTCACCATGTGTCGTGGGGCAGCGAAAATTCTTGCCCCAATGGAAACAAACTCCTCGAAGCCACTCAAAACTCAATATTTAGCATACTAAATGACGGTTCTGCCACTCGTTTTGACCGCCCTGATCAAGCTAAATCAGCCATCGATTTAACCATGGTATCAAATAATCTCATCCCCCTCTGTTCTTGGAAAGTTGAACAAGATAAGATGGGTAGTGATCACTTTCCTGTAACCACCACCTTGGAAATCAATTGCCTCATTTTCGAATTCTCAACCCACAAATATAATTTAAGAAAAGTATGCTGGAATACCTTTCAAAGCACCCTTGAAGCAAAAAGCTTTGATAATCTTACAATTGAAAGTTCCCCTTTTTCTCCCCTCGAAGCATATTACAACCTATTCGAAATAATTGACGAGGCTCTCCATAAAGCAGGTCCAAAAATTGAAAACAAACCTAAAAGAGACTTCCCAAATTCCCCGCCATGGTGGAATGAAGAATGTTCGAAAATAGAACGCCTTAGGAAAGCCAAACTAGGTAGATATCGTCACTCCACTAACTATAAAAACTACCTTGACCTTCAAAAATTTGAAGCCACCTCTAAACGCATCTTCAAAAAAACTAAAATAACAAGCTTTAGATCCTTTTGCGAATCTTTATCCCTCAATTCAAAAATTTCCAACGTCTGGAATACAGTTAAAGGATTTCGATACAGACTGTTATCTACCCCCTCCCCAACCACTGCCAAGAATAATACCGAAACCACCAAAAAAATGGAAACATTCATTGATAATTTTTACGAATCCAGCAGCCCACCCACTGACTTAGCGCACCCTCTCCCTCTACCAAATAACCCCCCTCCTTCAGTTGACACACAGACGTCCAAATTTTTATCCTCGCCTTTTAACCTCCAGGAATTAAACTGCGCAATCACAGACGCAAAAAGCAAATCTTCACCAGGTCTTGACAAAGTCAATTTTGAAGTAATTCAAAATCTACCCGAAAATATCCAACACCGACTTTTAACCATCTATAACTTAATTCTTGATGAAGGTTCATTCCCTGAATCTTGGTCTAACTACCTTGTTTTCCTAATACCCAAATCTAATCCAGGTAAATTCCGTCCAATTGCTCTTGCTTCGTGCTTTCTCAAATTGCTAGAAAGATTAATCATTACACGACTCAATTGGTGGCTGGAGAATCAAATGATAATCCACAACTCACAATTTGGCTTCAGGAAAAATCGATCCAGCATTGATAACTTAGCTACCCTGTCTACAGATATCCACCTCTCCTTCGTTGAAAAATCCTTTACAGCTGCACTTTTTCTTGACGTAGAAGCTGCTTACGATAGAGTGGTCCCAGAAATCCTAATAAATGATTTGCAAACACTAGGGGTACCTTGGAAAATCTGTAAGTTCTTTCAGAACCTCACTTTCGAAAGAAATGTATATTTTAAAGTTAACAGCTCTCATGCTGGACCGTATAAATTCAAAAGAGGCCTCCCCCAAGGATGTGTCTCTAGTCCAACTCTGTACAATATCTATACATTAAATATCCATAAACATATCCATCCCCGTTGTAAAATCCTTCAGTATGCAGACGACATAGTCATATATATATCAGCTCGCAACTTAGAGGAATGTATCAATATTCTCCAAGAGAGTATCACTTCTCTTCAAAATTTTCTCAGAACAAGAGGCCTCAATATATCTGCGGAGAAGACTAAATTCCTTATCTTTAATGCCAATAAATCACTTGTCCCAATGGACCCTTACATCACCTTAAATAACCAAAGAATTACTCTGTCCTATGAAGTCACCTTCCTGGGCCTACTTTTTGACTCAGAATTGACATGGACTCCTCACTTCCTACGCCTAATCGAAAAAACTAACAAAGTTATTAATATTATTAGATTTCTCAGGGGTACGTGGTGGGGCTCTAACCCGAAAACCTTACGCATTCTTTACCACTCGCTCATCAGAAGTTCCCTCGAATATGGATGCCAAGTCTTGTCCGTATACAAAACTAAAGCATTCGATCAAATCTGCAAACTTCAAAATCGCATTCTCAGGCTAATTCTTGGCTACCGAAACTCAACACCAATCCCAGTCATGTTCGCTGAGCTCAAAGAACCCCCTCTATTCCGCCGATTTCAATTCCTAACAAGGAAATTTACTCTTAAACTCCTCTCTTGGGAGGATCATCCAACTCTAGAACCTCTCTACCGACTAGAAAGACTAACTGCTCGAAAAAACATATACAATATAAGAGAAGCTTTCTACCTATTAAACTCTTTCATTGATCTCCAAAAATACGAATCAAAAATCATGTTCTCCTATACCCCTATCAACTACCTCCTACCTTACTCCCTCGAATTCGAATCTCCGAACATCAACTTAGAATTGGGAGACCTCTTGATAAAAAGTCCTTCCCCTAACTTAGAATTCAGACAATACGCCGAAAACTTTCTTAAAAACGAAACTCTTTTCTTTTCTGATGGCTCCAAAAAGGAGGATATCAACCAAACTGGAATTGGTATTGTGTGCTTGAATCTTCAACTCTTTAAAAAATATAAAATCTTTCATCTCGCATCTATCTTTACAGCGGAAGCTGTCGCTATCTCCGAATCACTGGAAATCATAATAAACGATAGTATTTCCCCCGCAACCATTTGCTCTGATTCTCGCAGTGTTCTACTCGCCTGCAAAAATTTCAGGCACCTGGGTACCAATAACTTTTACATTTTTAAGATTAGAAACCTTCTCTCCTATGCTAATTCCATAAACCTTAAAGTCAGTCTTGTTTGGATTCCTGGACACAAAGGAATCTTTGGAAACGAAGTTGCTGACAAACTTGCCAAACTAGCCCTAACCCAGGGTTCCCTTTTAAACTGTAGAATACCTCACAAAGATCTCTATAAATCAATTACGACTAAACTACATGAGATTTCCAGTGCTGACTGGAGGAGAGACAGCGACCGTAGGAGAGTGGGCCTCTATTACTTTGATAACTTCTTTTCGAATTCTCCTAAACCTTGGTTCCTCGAATCTAATTTAAATCAAAGAAGTGATATTGTAACTATCTCTCGGCTTAGAAGCAACCACTATGCTCTTGCTGGCAGCTTGGCTAGAAAGGGCCTTGTGGACTCAGAGGAGTGCCCTTGTGGGAACTTTAATGAAGATATCAACCACGTATTATGGGCATGTCCCAGATTCCAAGATCACAGAAACAGTCTAGAATAATCCCTTATAAAAATGAAAAAATTCCCTCCGTTCTGTGCGGAGAGCTTCCTGTCTGACCCTAACAGTCCAGCTTGCTATCAAATAATCAAATTTATTAAAAATACTGTTCTATTGGTATAATTGTTTCTTTTCACCACTTTAAGCCTTAAGTCTATGCTTACTACTCATGCTTGCTTTCACATACACTCTATGCTTGGAACCCTCACGCTTTACGGCACGTGAACACTACAGCTATGATAAACACCTTGATCTGCAAACATATGCTTTCAAACCTTCCCGCCATACGTAAGCTACACACATACTGCAGACCTAATGCTCCATCCGTACCCTACTCAGTTAATACATCTTATTGATAACAGAACCAACTACGAAATAGCAATGGCCGGATAGGTCTCGCTCTTACCAGCAGGAGAACCTTGGCGGAACAAGAGGATCTCCCGAAAGACCTAGTGCTAAAGGATAATCCCCCAAAGAAAGAAAGAAGAAAGACAACTCGACCGATAGAGTTCAAAATGGCCGAACACGCCAGGGAGAGCACTCGTGCTTTATACATTGAATCCCATGTAATATACTATTCGAGGATCAATTAATATTCTTTATTTTAAGAAAATGGTACTTTCGTGTTTTATTGTGGGTTGTACGAAGAACAAAGCAGGGGACCATGGAATATCATTTCATCAAATTCCAGCTATTATAAAAGAAACGAACAAAATGCATGCCAGACCGGCCGGGACATACACTGCAAAAAAAAAGTCTGGCAGTCCAATTCTTACCTACTTTTAAAGAGGTAAATTCCCAAAATCTTGTGAAACTACCCTGTAAAAAGGAGAGCATTGAAGTAGATTATATGGCATTGAAAAAATCGTATACTTTAATGCCTATAAATCCAAACAAATTCCGTTTTTGTGCGAATGCGATTCATGGCATTAGACAGTTTTCATTCGAATCATTTTTAATCACACAAAAAAATTATGGCATTAAAGTGGCTGCTTTATGATGCCGTTGATTTAATGCCATTAAATGCACTTAAATGACCGTATCAGTTCAATGCCATGCAATGCCTTCAGCGATCGAAGGCATAGAATGGAACCAATGCCGTTCAATGCTGTTGCATTACAAAATAAGTCGAATGCCATTTAATGCTTTTTCCGACCGGATATATCAAATACAATCAATGCATTCGAATGCCATTAAATGACCGAAGAAGTTAAATGCCATGCAATGCCCTTTGCGGTGAGGATGTCAAATAAAACCAATGCCATTCAACGCGGTTTATTGACAGAACAATTTAAATGCCATGTAATGCCTTCTGCGATATAAAATATTTAAAGTTCCAATTCCAAAATAGCAGTTAAATAATTATTTTCTCTTTACTAACAAATTTACACGAGTTTAAGGAGAAATATTTTCCCTTCCCTTAGAGTTATCAAATTTAATAAAATTAATTGCAATATATATATATATATATATTTATTTATATATGTGTGTTAAAATAATTATATTAAGAACTTTTTATTCATGAGGGTGAATCGAAAACAAATACTTCTAGAATTTGAAATCGCTACAACGTGCAAAAATAGCGTATTGGGATCCTAAAAAAGTATAATTAATTTGGAATGGATCGACATGCAGCTTGGTTACCTTCATTCGAAAAAAAAGTTGGAAAATTTCTTCTATTTAATTTATCACTGTTTTCGAAAAACATTGTTAACATATTTGTAAATAGTAGAGGAATTTTTTGGAGCACTTGAAAACTTTCCAGTGACAAAAATGCACTTGGAAAAAAATCGCCAACGCCCAGGAATCGAGATTGGTAATACAGCTAATGTTTACAATTTTGATTTTGGTATTTAATGAAACTATCTTTATAACTTGTGGTTTAAACATTTTTATGATCATGTGTGGGCTTTTTAAACATAGAAGTACACCAGAAAAAAAATCCACAAGACCCAGGAGTCGAGACTAGAATTACTGTAATTTTTTCATTCCTGGGTTTTGTTGATTTTTTTTCTTGTATATTTCTATGTTTAAAAGTCCCACACCTTCTCAAAAAAATTCTAAAATCACAAGTGAAGAATATAATTGTAATAAATACCAAATTCCAAGTTTTAAAAAATTACTGTAATTCTAATTTCTCCTCCTGGATCTTGTGGATTTTTTTTAGTGTATTTCTATTTTTAAAATCCCAAACATGCTCAGAAAAATGTTTAAACAACAAGCTATAAAGATAATTTCACTAAATACCAAGATCAAAAATGTAAAAATTCGCTGTATTTCCAATAACAATTCCTGGGTCTTAGCAATTTTTTTCCTAGTGAATTTTTGTCACTGGAAAGGTTTCAAGTACTTCAAAAAGTTTTCTGATCCTATTTACAAACATGTTAAAATGTTCTTCTGAAAACAATGGTGAATTAAATAGGAATTATCTCTCAGAAAAATGATTGATAAAAATCCGCAAAAAACTAAGAAGACTTTTCTAACCTCCAGATATATAGAAAAAAATTTTAAAACTCTGCCAGCAAGAATTTTTTTAAACCTTTTCTTCGCGTGCGGGTAACCAAGCTACATGTCGATCGATTTCAAATTAATTATACTTTTTTAGGATCCCAATACTCTACTTTTCCGCGTTGTAGCGATTTCTAACTCTAGAAGTATTTATATTCGACCCACCCTAGTATACAATGTGATAACGAAGTTGTGAGAATAATTAAATTTTCAAGCATATTTTCAATAAAACAAGCAATTTATTGTTAAATTATACAATTTACATTAAAATGTGAGGAGAGAGAAGAAAAGTTGCATACATACATGTGTGTCTTATTTTATATATATATATATATATATATATATATATATATATATCTAGCAGGATTACTTAGGATGACAGACCCAACAACGTTGCCAGAGCGAAAAGTGACTTACACAATTTTGTAGGACAAATAGAATTCCCATAGTTTTTAATATTTTAGTCATTTTATATCTCGCTTTTTTCAAAAAATTGTTTAATATTATGCTCAAATTTACCGAGAGTAATACCTATCATTACTGCGCTTCAATGGTGTTCGGGGTAATACAGACGTACTGCTCGCTCGTAAAATCTAAAGCTACAGCTTTTGACAAAATTTCTGACGTAGAAATTGGCACATGATCAATATTTTTAATTACCTTTAAGATGTGTGGCACAGCGGTATCTTTTGCAAAGAACGGTTCTACAATCAATTCTTTTATTTCGAAGTGAATCTTGTTATCAGGCGTGACTGTGATAGCCGAAATTTGTACAATTTTACCACTCTTTAATTGTACGAGAGTATCATTGAATTTTCTCGACCGTGAATACTTCCTAGAACTGTAAACGCAGTTTTCAA
>CAKNXH010035979.1:0-10473 GCA_932178445.1 Andricus quercusramuli | reverse complement strand
GCGAGTGCTTCGAACCGGAATCGGGGATGAAGCTGCTGTGAGCTTGCACTGCCGGTGTGTAAGTTGCAGTCGGTTATCAGGAATCTAGCCCCTTCGGGCCCTGATCAGGAAGTGGGCGGTGGCTGCAGAGGTCGGAATCTGCAATGCTCCGCGCCAATCCGGTCCGTCCATGCATTTCGGGACCGGTTAAACGAAGGCTGGGCCCCAGGGAACTGAGGTATGACTCCGGTATACCCGTTCCCAGTTTTTTCAGCCAGCCCCGTCACGCACGAAGCGCTGGATCAAATACTTATGGCTAATTCACAATCAGAAGAAAAAAGAAAAGAACAACGTATTGTCATGGACTCGGACATGGAGCACAACAAGGTGGCAAACAAGCTGATGGCGGATAGAAGTGTTAACTTGCTTGGAACCGAGCAATTTAGAAATCTGACGATGAGCCACTCACTTGGTAGAACTCGCAAAAGCTTTGAATGCGATGAGTGTGCACTGTGCATGACGAGGGAAGGAGAAACCTTGACACGCCGATTAGAGTAGGTCTTGAAAAAGTCTGTGACAGTTTGTCAAATCTCAGGGAAGCCTTGAATAAATCCTATCCAGAGCTACCACAGCCAGGCAAGCTCACGAAGGGACAGACTAACACATCGACAGACCAGCGTACCAAGAAAAGGACGGCTGAGGGTACGCCCAGCCCTGGTGGAGGCTCGGTACCGCGTCCTATCAAGAAGATTCAGCTTGCTGCAGATGCTCCCGAGTGGACGGAGTAAAAGAGGCGCAAGCGGAAAAATTAACGTTAGTCGCTGGTGAAATAGGCGCGCAGGTAGCAGGTGCAAAGGCTGCAGCGCGAATCACTGAGCCAGCAGGGATAAAAAAGGTACGCGCCCACCCGGAAGCAGTCTTAATTAAGCCTGCGACAGGGAAAAAATATACGGACGTCTTATCAAAGGCATAAGGGAGACAAGGACAGGCGATATACTCATCGAACTGGGCGCAAGTGTGGAAGCCAGAGCTTAATTTAGTAAAGCCTTGACAGCTGCTGTAGGAGAGGATGGCCAGGCACGACAGATTTTCCCTAGAGCCAGCTTGGACATCAGGGATCTGGACTCTGCAACCGATGAGAAAGAAATCAGGGATGCCCTAAATGAACTTCTTCAGCGCAATCTAAGTGGTCAGGTGAAAATCAATCTGTCGAAACCAAGTCGATGGGGATGCAGGATGGCCTTCTTCGAATGCGGTAAAAGCATAGCTAAGAAACTGGAAAAGGCAGGCCACATCAGGATTGGATGGGTCAGCTGTCGTGTACGACGTACGTCGTTCGTTACACGATGTTTCCGCTCTCATGGCTTCGTCGATATAGCGGTCGCATGTAGTGAGAAGGACATGCGGTCAACCTGTTGGATAGATAGCGGATAGATAGCAATACAAACACCGATCACACCCCGGAATCCTCCAGGTGCTGGGTGTGTAACGAGTTTCGACGGAACAAACAGTAATGGCGGCGATTATTCAGGGAAACCTGGGTAGGAGCAGACTTGCCTGTGATTCGCTAACTCGCATCGCGACCGAACACAAGACTGACATGCTCATTATTACGGAGCCGTACTGTGGAATGGGCGGACGTAATTGGTACCCGGATAACACTGGTACTGCAGTGATATGGATAACGAACACATCCATGTACCCAGTAGTCGATATGGGCGATGGCTACGTCTGGGTGAGGAGTGGAAACACCACCTACGTAAGCGTATACCTTTCACCAAACGAGGGAATCGCCAAGTTCTGCAGGAAGCTCGACGAACTGGAGGACTGCATTCGGGAGTATGATAGAGAAGTCATCTTAGCTGGTGACTTCAATGAAAAAGCGATCGAATGGGGTATGTCATGGACCTGCAACAGAGGCGGTAGGGTGGTGGAGAAGGCGGCCAGGTTGGATCTAACGACCCTCAATAAGGGTACGGTCGCAACTACGGGTGCTTCAGCACTGAACCGTGGGTGGTAGGTCCTCGAGGATCTCACTCGGAGCGACCGCCAGTACATCAAGTTCTGGGTTGGGTCAAGCCCAGGAAGAAAATCTCATTCTGGTCTCACGAGGTTCCACGGATGGAATGTCGCGAAGATCAACCGATCGGCAGTACTCTCGAAACGCTTGCCAGACCGGGCAGACTTCCCGAGAAGGCTGTGCGCCCCACAAAGGCATCGCCAAAGATGACTGAAAACATAGTCGAACAGACCATGAGTCTGATTAGTAGGGCATGCGACAGGTCAA
Organism: Andricus quercusramuli; assembly: GCA_932178445.1. Taxonomy (NCBI): domain Eukaryota; kingdom Metazoa; phylum Arthropoda; class Insecta; order Hymenoptera; family Cynipidae; genus Andricus; species Andricus quercusramuli. The sequence goes on along the minus strand of CAKNXH010035979.1, from coordinate 8,207 downwards.
AGACCAAAAAATCAAGACACCAGCAAACGAAAAAAAACTACTGGTGGAACGACGAAATCGCTGATCTTCTCAGACAGGCACTAGCTAAGCGCAGGAAGGACCAACGAAAAAGGTTTCGCGCGAACGTCGGTGCTGCCGAAAGAATGTATGTTCTGGCCAAGAAGACATTAACGAACGCGATAAAATTCAGCAAGAAGAAAGGATGGATTTCTCTCCTGGACGAAGTAGACAGAGACATCTGGGGACGCGGGTACAAGATTGTTACCCGCTGCCTTCGATTCCGAGGTCCAGAACCCCCGCGGGACCTCGCCATCATGGAGGCAATCGTGGGCGCACTCTTTCGTCAACGTCCGGAGAGAGCATGCGTCACGACACCAGTGGTGGGAACGGAAGTGCAGCTATTCAGCAACGACGAACTACGCAGTGCAGTCCTTTCTCTGTGCAATCGCGCAGCTCCGATTCCAGATGGGATTCCCGTGGAGATCCTCAAAATGATGTGCAGAGATTGGTTGTGCTTGATAAGGGTAAGGGACTACCCATCATTTCCTCGTCCATCAGACCGCTCTGCATGTTGGATAACACAGGCAAGGTCCACGAGAAATTATTACGGGCGCGGATACGCATCGCTATTGAAGAAGCAGGCGGGCTGTCTGAGAACCAACATGGGTTCCGCACGAAACACTCGACCATTGGCGCAATCAGAGAAGTTATCTCCGAAACTGGAAGGGAATGGCAGGGTAACCCTAGGACGAGAAATTTCTGTTTGCTAGTGACCTTGGATGTGAAGAACGCCTTCAACTCAGCGAGGTGGGTTGACATCCTGAATGCACTTGAGCATCGATTCAGGGTGCCGGCGTATCTGCTAAGGGTGATTAGTGATTACCTTGATGACAGGGAGTTACGGTTCGAGTCCGCTGAAGGCCAGCAAAGGAGAAAAATCACTGCTGGAGAAGCCCAGGGGTCTGCACTTGGACCAGACCTCTGGAATGCAATGTGCAATGGAGTACTGGGAATAGTGCTACCTGAGTGGGCCAAACTGATTGGTTTTCCAGACGATCTTGCAGCCATGATATTGACAAGGAATAATAACGAAGCTAAGCGTCGGGTAGCGCATGTCACCAGGCTGGTTCGAGATAACCGGTGAGACTGTGGAGGCTACCTGAGCTATCCGATACCTCGGAGAAACCGTGGACCAGAAGCTGACTCAATGGAAACAAATTCAGAAAGCGGCTGACAAAGCAAGCTCAACAGTGGCAAACCTTTCCAGGCTTATGCCTAACACGAAAGGCCCTAGAGCCAGTAAAAAGAAAATGCTAATGAGTGTGGCCCACTCAATCCTTCCCTACGGAGCGGAGATTTGGGCTAATGCGCTCGATTTTAAAAAATATCAAAACCGAATGTTTTCGGTTCAAAGACGTTGCGCATTGCGTATAGCAAGTGCGTATCGCACAGTTTCTGCCACTTCAGTGATGGTAGTGGCGGGAGTAATTCTCATTTTCCTCCTTGGTAAGGAGAGGAAGAGAAAGTACGAGCGATTCCAATTGCAGGAAGACCATCCAAGTATCGGAGTTGAGGAGAGAGCCCGAATCTTAGCGGAATGGCAAAATTGCTGAGACACCGACTCTAGGGGAAGATAGACAGCGCGGCTTATAGGGAAGGTGGCCCCTTGGTTTGGGAGGCACGGTGAGATCATCTTTCACCTCACCCAATTTCTCAGGGGTCACAGACACTTCAACTCCTATTTACACCGTCACAACAGGAAGGGAAGCGAACTATGCGATTGCTGTCCCACCCAGGTGGATACGGTTAAGCATACATTCTACGAATGTGAAAGATGGGCGATTAAGAAGCATGCCCTGGAGACTGTGTGCGGAAAGGTACTAACTCCTGAGAATACCATAGCGTGGATGCTCCGCAACCAGGAGCACTGGGATTCAGTGGCTTTTTACATCGAATCGGTCCTTCGACAGAAGAAGAAAGAAGAACAGGAGAGACTGCGCGATCCCCAGTAATGATGATTGTGTGGTATTTTTGAGTAGAAAACTAAGAGATGATAGGTTTTCTTTCTTTTTTGTTTGTTTATTGTTTTTTGTCTGCAGGACGAGAGACTACTCTATAGGGTCGAAGGCCGGCGGCGAGCCCGAAATGAGACATCTGTCCCTTCTGCCGACGACGACGCGTAACCCTGTAGGGTGAGAACGAACTGCACGCCGAAGTCCAAGCTGGCAATTATGGTGGCACCGAAGTACGATGAGTTGGCTTATCTCCATGTTCCTGAAGTAATGCGAAAGCGGATTCCGGGAACATAGGTTGGCGGGAAAAGGAGTTAAGGTTTAGTGGGTAGGTGCCCATGTGTGCATATTGCGTGTATGTATAATGAATATATATGCGTGAGATATATACTGGGCTCGTCGTGCCCAAGGTTCGAATGTGGCTAGTGCAAAAGCATTTTCCGTTTTTACTCCTTTGAATGATAAAAAAACGGCCACTTCCTCAGCAGCACGTTGAGCAGCGGTGGCCCGTTGAATGCGTGCCGCTTTTTCCTGGGCGGCTCGTCTATCTGCGATGCGACATTGCTGCCGTGCCGCTTCTGCCCTGGTGGCGATTTTCCTACTGCCGTCGGCCCTCCTGTCGTGTCTGGTCCCGCTCTCCCTGTGGGAGAACATCCCGGGCGGCTCTCTATAGCTGACGTTGGCGACTGCGCTTGCCCTCTCCATACGCTTGTCCTCTCCAGATAAAAATCTATCAAACCCTATGCTATCAAAGCCTATCTAATCCGATGTTTTGGAATCTTAGAAGCTTTTGTCCAACTGCCTCGGACGAGAAATCTTATACTTTTTTTATCAAAAACTTCGTATTTGAATTGCAGAATATCTTATCCACTCGAGAATTTCAGCAAATTCTACGAATCAGAATTTTTTAAGTTCCTATCAAATGATCAATCATTGTCAAGATCAAAAACAAAGGTCACCATTGAATGCTTCGTTGAAAGATACTTCAAAACTGAACTTGAAATCCCTGAAAAATATCTTACCTGAGCAAATCTTCAGCCGTCCCGGGACTTTTGTGACACACGTATATTAATGAATTTTAAATAATATGTAAACTCTATGTCACCGACACGCCCCCTTTTCTTATTTCCGCCTGGCCGTATGTGGACGGACCTTCGTTACGTGCTGCCACTGGTCAGTGTTACTCAGGATTCAGTGTTGCCCTTGGAGAGGATTGTGTGTGCTTACGAGGAACAAACTTTGTTAGACCGACTCTGATGAGTATTCGAGTAGAGTGTTATAGTGCTAATTATAAATATTTACGTGGTGTTAAAATAATTAGTCCGGTTTGCAGAGATCCAAAATGGATCAAGGCTCTTGATGAGCAAAGGAATTTACGAAGCTCTGGTGAGCAAAGTGTATCGGTGTTCTGTTGGGTAAAATCCAGGCTCTCCATGAGTAAGATAGTTTCAAAGCTTTGATGATTACTAAGCATCGGTGTTCTGATGAATGGGATCAGGGTTCTGATGAATAAAGTAGATTGTTAATGATCGACTTCTCCCGGGGTGTTTCCACAAGTGTTCTTCCGGACGGGCTGTTCCGAAGAACAATAGTGTGGAGGAGCAGGCAAATGCGGTAGTTTGTGAAAATAAAGTTTCGGAAATAAATGACATTTTATTGTATTCTGAGGCTCACTGATTTCGCAACCCGTCTCCTTGTCTCGCTCTGATTGTGTTCGAGCGGGAGAGATTGTGGTGGGGCTCTATCCCTTTCTCTCTCATTCTCTCTCGGTCGACCACACTCTCTGATAGTAAGAAATTATGATTATTGATATCACTTCTTTGCTACTGAGTTATAATAATTTGATAGATTTTGAGTACTAACCTATCCTAATCAGTGTTTAATAGTATTTAATTGAGAATATTGTACCTGAGAAGACTCAATTATGATCGCTCTTCGCCAAATTTTCAAGTTTCGAAGCCAAAATATAAAATTTCACTCTTTAGAATTTGAAACTTCAGAACTTTTCTGTATTTCCAAGCAAAAATATCTCTTAGGGAGATAAACCGAGAAAATCTGGGATTTGTAGAATTGTGAAAACATTATATCGGTGGAGGTGACGCAACCGACTGAAAAGCTTAGCAATACACTTCTATCATTGTGTAAATAGAGTTAAAAATGTTACACAATCGCGTTCTTTCTTGACCCTCTCACAATTATAGATTTCTAATTAATTCAAATAAAGAAAATTAGTTATATTTGATAATTACTTGAAAAATTTTTATTTGAGATTTTATGTTAATATTTGATTACAACTAACATCCAAAAAAATTTTTGCGTTTTTCTCTTACTTGGTAGTAGATTACTACTTGTCCATTTTCAGAAACAAAAGTCGAAATCTTTTCTCACGCATGTATCGCAACACAATTAATATGATTTAATTTCTAACCAGAAGTGAAGATTAAAGAAAAGAGCAACTCTAATGCATTAAAAATTTATGTACATATCAATGTTCCGAATGAACGAAATTTTTGAAACCAGCATTCAGACCTCTAACAGCATTGTAGAAATTTAACCTGTCTGACCTTAAGGTAATTAATTTTCAATACTTGATCAAATCCAAATAAAATATCTTCCTATGACGCAAACCTAACAAGGGGACCTTTAGGTCTGCTTTTTTTTGTTTGAATTGATACTCTCCTCAATGAAAGGTACGTGCGTACGAGAGGTTTCCTGAGAACAATGAAGAGGACGCAATTTTGACCTATTTTCGAAAAAAATGCATATCGAAAATTTTGAACGGATGGTCATCGAGCCGGTGTAAAAGTATCTCGAATCGTTGGTAGCTCCCTGGTAGAGCGCTCCGCTGGTAGCCAGAAGGTTGCGCATTCGGTTCTCGCTATCCATAATTTTATTTATTTATTAAAATGCTTGTTTATTCTATCTTTGAATAACATTTGATAAAATTATACGACTTAATGATTATTTATTCCTTATTTTCATTAAAAACTGCATTAATGGTATTTGTATTATTACTCGTTTGGACAATTGTGCATTTTATTAAAATTCTTCGTTCTTCAATAGTTTCCAGTATCTATATTATGAAATTAAAGTAGGAACAAAGTAGGAACAAAGTGAAAAAATACACTCTGAAGACACTTCTGATTCTTGTTCGTGAATATCTATGAAATGAGTCACTACATCAGCTGGCATTTCGTATTTATTCCTAAAATTGTCATTTGAAATACTTCGTTCCAACTTTGATTTAATAATATAGATACTAGATACTATTGGACAATAAAAAATTGTAATAAAATGCACAATTGTCCAAACGAGTGGTAACAAAAATACGATTAACAGAGTTATCATTGAAAATAAGGAATAAATAATCTTTAAATGATATAGTTTTATCGAATGTTGTTCAAAAATGGAAGGAACAAGCATTTTAATGAATAAAAAAAAGTATGTATAGCGAGAATAGAACGCGCAAACTTGTGGCTGTCAGCCGAGCGCTTTACCAGGGAGCTATCGACTCTTCGATATACTTTTACGCCGGCTCAATGATCATCCGTTTTGCAATTTTTGAAATGCATTTTTCTCGAAAATGGGTCAAAATTGCGTCTTCTTGATTTTTCTCAGAAAACCTCTGGTACGTACCTTTCATTGAGGAAAGCATCAGTTTAAACAAAAAAAAGCAGACCTAAAGGTACCCTTGTAAGATGATTTGTTTTCGAAGAGAAATGAGTGTATCTTACTATTCTAATATGGATTAGAATTTATGTTTCAACAATTTTTTATTTTGACGAGAACCTCTGACCTATTTTTGAAAAGTCAATAAATCTTGCAGAAGTTAGAAATTATTTGCACTTTTCTCGATTTTCAAAAAATAATGTACTAGTTACTTGTGTTCGCAGAATGGAAATTCATCTTTTATACATTTTTAGGTAGCTTTTTGTTTGAGGAATACTTTAAAAACGGTTTCTGTCCAGCAAAAAACTTTGATCTATTTTCAAAGAATAGATAAATATCGCAAAATGTACTCAAGTATTTGAAATTCCCTAGATTTTCAGGAAATAATGCACTAATTCCGCCTGCAAAGTTAAGGTTTCTGTTCCAAAAGCTTTTGGGTATCTTTTGACCAGAAGGTGTTAAGATCTTGAATTTCTTTCACTTTCTATTAATACTAGAGAAGGGTGCATTATTTCACGTAAAGTGAATACAAATTGGTTCTGAGTGAAAATTTAACTTATTTTGCTTATTTTCGCCACTAATATATTGCAACAGACAGAAGAGATTCCATAAATATTTATTGCTTTTTCTTTAGCACTTAGTAATACCTTAAAAATCGTTTTTTTTTTTTTTATAGAAAAACTTTTTTCATTAGCATAATTCAAAGTTGATGCAAGATAATAAAAGATTTCTTGGTTCGATACGAATTGATTGACCTATAATATTAATACATTTTATTAAAGAGTAGAGAAGTTATGGTAATTCATATATTTCGATAATCGATTTTTATTGTCAAACTTTTTTAATTAATGTAATTCAAAGTTGAGGCCCGAGCAGAAAATATGTATTGTTTCGAATCGAATCGATTGACCTATAATATTAATACATTTCATTGAAGAATAATGAAGTTCTGGTAATGCATAATATTTAGAAATACGGCTTTTCGTAGCTTTTGAAACTTTTGCAATTAAATTTTCAACCTATTCCTTTTAATTAAAAAATCATAGAAAACCTTATGCGAATTTAGAAACATTTGTGCTTATTTAATGGCATCCCTATTAATGGCATTTCTCGTGGCAGGCCACCTTTTTCTCCTTCACCTCCTTCTTCTTCGACAAATAACATTTTCCTTCATGTCTTCTTCTGACGAGGCTTCTCTTCGTGCAAGGCTCATATCTCATGTTCCCAGGTGCACGGCTCTACCTACCAGGCTTCCTTCTCCTGACGGAAATGAATATGGACTTGACCAACGTCAATTTATTCTGCTTACTACCATTAAAAATCCGAACCGGATATTCGAACTGCAAAAGTACACTTTTCGTGCAGATGAAAATGGTTATAGCTATCAATATTACATCCACCGAAAACCGGATTAAAGCCATCGACACCACCATTACTATGGTAGAACTAGCCTGTCACAAGAAATGCACACCTTATTATGAAGTTCAATTGGTTAGGAACCGTTACAATAGACTAGCTAGTAAAAACAATATCCAACACAAGTAATTAGGCAAGCTACGTCAAAAAAAGAGGATTAGCGAATTTTGTGGGTGATATATCCAAAACTCTGTTCGGAACATTGAGCGAATCCGACCTGAAACAAATTAACACCGAATTTGACAGAATTCATACAGATAAAAACATGGCTATCATCCTGTCAAATCATCCAAAAATACTTACGTTAATCTCAGACTCCTCGCCAACGGACCATAAATGGATAACTGCCAAGGAAAATACTGACAAACAGTTTTGTAGAAAACGTCACTTTCGGACTAAATGCTGCAACAAAGAATAGTTTTGTCAACTTAATATTAGTATTAGCAGCAATACTATTAGATGAAACGAACGAGGATATCGAAACAACTCAACGTGAACACATTTTGACAATGAAGAAGAAAACTACCAGCACATCATAGACATCAGTTCCCTCTCCGTAGCAGTAATCCAAATCCTATTTACATACATACTGGAGATACTGATAATTGAGAAAGAAGAAGGTTCCTTGCAAAGAATAGGCCCTATCCCGATGCAAGTAAATAAAGTCTCCATATCAATAGTCCCCGACTAGAACATGATCATTAAATACCGAGACTATCACGGGCCCACCGACAGACAGACCATTGACAAATGTAAACAGATAGATGTATATAAAATATGTAGAAGAAACCAGCCTAATTTCAAGTTAATAGATAGCGAATCTCAGAAAACAAATGTAATCAGCCACCTTGTCTGCTGCACAAGGAAACATCCATACCTATAATAAATGGTTATATTATAGAACCCCCAAAAGCATTAGACTTAGACATAAGTTGCGAAGATTCAGGTAGAACAGAAAAAATTTCCGAACCCCAAAAATTTACAGGATTCGGATGCAAAGTGTATAACAGCTACGATACCCTGGAATTAGAAAAAGCATATGAAACTCATATGACACAATGGCTAAATGTAACATACGAGATAAATTTTGAACAAAAAGACATTAACAGT
>CAKNXH010035978.1:0-10565 GCA_932178445.1 Andricus quercusramuli | reverse complement strand
AATATCCTCCTTTTTGGCCAAAAATACACCTGTTGGGTTAAAAAATAACCTTTTCGTTGGAAATTTATATTTTCAGATTGAAAATTCAATTGTTTTACAGAAAATTAATCTTTTGGCTTGAAAGTTCAACAATTTAGAAGAACATTTTTTCCTTTCACGGCTGAAAAATCTTTATTTGTTGAAAATTCGACTTTTTGGTTTCAAAAATCATCATTTTATTGGAAAATTCATCTTTTTAGTTGAAAATTTGACTATCTTGTTGAAAATTCCCGTCTTAAAAATAAATATTGGTAAGTATAGGACCGTGTACTTTTTCCGCGGAAAAGTATAGGATTTCCAATTCTTATTCGCGAAAAAAGTTTTAGTCCCAATACTTATCAATATAATTCTTTTTCATCAAGGAAATACGTCTTTTTTATTAAAAAATTTATCTCTTTTTGTAGAAATTCCATCTTTTTTTGTTAAGAATGCAACCATTATATTTATTGTTCAGAAATAATCTTTGCATGAATACATCATCTTTGCAGATAAAAAATTTTAATAGATGGCTGAAATTTCAATTATTTTATTACAATTTTTCGGTTGAAAATGACCGTTTTTGTTAAAAATTAATCTTTCCGGGTTTAAAAGTCAACTGTTGTCTAAAAAAATCGACTTTTTGGCTTCAACATTGAACTATTTGGTTGCAAAATTCTTCTTTTTAGGTTAAAAATTATACAATGTGGTTTAGAATTGAACTATTGTATTTAAACCATAACTATTTTGTTAAAAAGTCATTTATTTTGGTCAAAAATTCAACTGTTGTTTCGAAAAATCGTTCATTGAGATTGAAAAATCATATTTGACGGTAGAAAAATCATCATTTTTGGTTGCAATGAATGAATGATTTTGAAATTTTTCCTCCCCGAACGGTGCTAAAACTTTATTGGAGAATATCTCTTAAATTAATAGAGATAAGTGATTTTGAATGCAGGTATCTGATGAATTTGTCTTTGTTTGCTCTATAATTGAGGCGCCGGATGCAAGAAGGAGATATTAAATTATTTTGCTGGGGAGGCCCCTGGGCCTTTGAGAATAAAGTTTCGAATTCTAATTTTCTGAATACGCATTTGTATTGATAATTTTGTTACACATCTTTTTCTTTCAATAGAAAAAGTTATAGCCTCTTTAGTTTTTGAATTATTAACAAAAAAACAACGGGTTTTTTATCTGAATAAAATATCCTGTGGTTTTTCACTTCAACTCGCGACGAAATCGGCAATTTTTAATATTTTAAAGTAAAAATTATGAGAGGTATACACTGGTATCTTATGCGACCGACGACGTTAGCATAAGTTGAAAATATTCATTTGAACAAAAGTTAATAATTTTTTTCCGAAGCGTTGCACAATTCGTGCACGAACAGCTTTGATCGTTTCGAGAGTCGAGCGAATTTTGAGCAAGCAAAAACTTTCAGTGAGAAAACTGGTCAGGAAGGTTCAAAGAAGTTTTCTGGAAATTTTTAGCTCAATTGAAATAGTAGTTAATAAACTGTTGATGTTTTAATTTTCCGACGCGATCGATTTTCTCCTGCGTAGGCTGCGCCATGCCGGGCAAGCCGTTGTTGCCACATAGTGAAGTGAACTCTGCCTTAGAGTACGTAAGCAATTTTTTAATTCAAATGCAATAAAACATGAGAAATCATGGTTCACAATAATTCGTTTGTTTTCTTTCTGATTACAGTATTTAAACGTTGCCACTTCTAAAGAAATCAGCTTCATAAAATTCTTAAAAATAAATAATCTGTACAAGGCCGTAGCCAGAAACATTTTTCGGGGAGAGATATATAGCAGGAAAAAATTTCGGCGGGGGATGTATGTTTGCGACATACGTTATCATATTTTTTAAGACAACTGTTATTATAAGTTCATTTTTAATATTATTCTTAGATCCGGGACTGCGTACTTGGAAATTTTTTCAGACCTCTTAAAAAGCTACAATTCCTTCCTTTGACTTTTTTCCTGAATCGCGTTGTTTGAATAAAAATTGGCATTTTCGATTCCGTTAGCATTTACATGAAATTAATCGGAAACGACGAGTCCATCAAAGAATGCTTACACAGAAAAATCTAGGAATGAAATTTGTTGCAGGAAATTTTTTACAGCGATAAAGTTTTGTTCAGCCAACTTCGCGTCTTTCAAAATACATGTGTTTGTCATGGAAAAACAAAAGAAAGTTTAACCGATATTTCTGTAAAGTTTATCCTGTGAAGTTAATTTTTGTTGCAGAGAATCCCTGGCGGACCGAACGAACGGAGCGGATACGCTACAGCGTATCCTTATAGTATCCACATCGTATCCTCTCCGTATCATGCAAGAAAAATTCATTAAAAAAGAAAGATTAACATTTCACTTGTTGAAATTCGGATTCTACGTGAAATTTTGAGTTAAAAGGTCACAGAGTAATCGCAATAGTTTTTCTTGCAACATTAAAAACTTTTAATGAATATAATACTTATCGATGACGTGCGCTGAAGGCGACTTCAAACGCATCGTCATTCAGTAGCAGTTCATAGGCTTTATCCGTCGACGATGCGTTTGAAGTCGCCTTCAGCCCACGTTATCGATAAGTATAATATTTTTTTAAAGTTTTTAATGTTGCAAGGAAAACTATTGCGATTACTCCGTGACCTTTTAACGCAAAATTTCACGTAGAATCCGAATTTTAACAAGTGAAATGTTCATCTTCCTTTTTTAATGAGTTTTTCTTGCATGATACGGAGAGGATACGATGTGGATACTATAAGGATACGCTGTAGCGTATCCGCTCCGTTCGTTCGGTCCGCCAGGGATCTTTCGCCGGAAATCGATGTAAAGTTTATCTTCTGTTGTTTTTATGTGTAAAGGTGAAACTGGACTCAAAATTGAAATTTACGATTTTTGCATAGCATTTTTAACCGATCAAAGCAGCGTTGGTTAATGAAGGCTGGTAAGGAGCCATCTATCAATTACGCAATACATTTTTTGCAACTCCTTTAATCGTCCCCTCCCCAATGTAACTATATAGTCGTAAAAATGGTTTGAAATTACCCTCCTCCCCTCCTGCCCACCTATGTTAACATAGGTTTGGAAAAATTACGTAATTACGTAATTTTTCCAAATATTTTCAGCCATGTCTTATTCTACAAAAAACTTACAAACTACCAGAGAGATCTGAATTACCAAATAAGTAGAGGTCATCAAAATGAAAACGAAGCAAATTAAAACAATATAGAACATGCAACAAAGGAACTGCACTCTTCATTATAGGTGGATTAAAATAACTCCAAAATTGTGAGTAACGATTGCGATTATAATGAAAGCTAATTAAATGTAATGATTGATAATTTATAAATATAATATTCAAAATCTGAGAATTATAGCAATTCCAACGATATGTTATATGACTTGAAAAGTTGAAAATCAAAGATTAAATGTTCAAGTCTATGTGAAATTTCATGGAATATTGTTCAGTATAATTTACTCAAATCTACTACAGTAGCTTAAAATAGAAAATTGCATTTGCTTAAGTGTCGAAAAAAATCAAGAAACTGAATTCGCCAAATTTTTGAGACCAAATTAAAAAAAAAAGAATTTTCAACCAAATAGTTGAATTTTTATTCAAGAAAGATTTTCAGTCAATAAAACAAAATCTCAGACAAAATGTTGAATTTTCAATAAAAAAATACGAATTTCCTACAAAACAGTTTAGTTTTCAACCCGAAGATATGAATTTCCAACCAAACAGTTGAATTTTTAACCGAGAAGATTAACTTTTTACCCAAAAAGATTAATTTTTAAGAAAATACATGAATTTTCACAAAAATACTTGAAATCAAGGAATTTTCAGCCTAATAGTTGAATTTACAACTAAAGAACGGAATTTCCGAACAAACATAGTATAGTTCAATTTTCGGTCAAAAAAATTAATTTTCAACCAAAAAAACAAACACGTAATTTTCATTAAAAACTGAAAAAATGTTTAATCAATTATGAATTCGGAAAAATTCGAGCAAGTTTAAGATATATATTTAGAGGGTTTGAAAAGATTCCAAAATAATTTTAAACTTGAAAAGACTTCAAAACATATAAAAAAAAGTAGATTTGTGAAGATTTTGAACACAAGAATCTTTCTAAGCATTTTTAAATGTTTCAAAAGAATAAACATTTTTTATCAAAATTCCTAGGAAAACGAAACATGATTTTTTTAATTGATTTGAAAAAAAATTACAAAATTTTCAAAATAGAATCTGGATGATTTTAAGGCCATTTTTTAATTTTGCAGGATTTTCAAAAATTTGTGGGAAAATTCGAGTTTCAAAATAATAAACAAATTTGCATTAGATACCTGGAACATTCTCAAATGATTTTTTTCAGCAAAAATTTTTAAGTAAATATTTAAAAAGACTTCCGAACAAATTTTGATGAATAAATTAATATTTCTAGCTTAAAATTGCTTAAAACTATATATGTAATTAAATTTGTTTCTATTTATTCTTCTATTTGACATTTTGGCTGAGATTTTTTTCCTTTATTGACTTAAAAATCTTTCTTAGTTAAAAATGCAGCGCTTCTTTTTTTAAATCCCTTTTTTTATTAAATCAGTCTCTTTTGGTTGAGGCTTAAATTACTAAAAAGAAAACAGAAGTGCCAGTAGTACATTTAAGAAAATCCAATATGTTAAAATAGTATTTTTAATTAACTTTCATAAAAAAAATTGGTTAAGCAATAAGGAATTTACGATGTTTGATTGGGAGAATAATGTTTGAAAATGCGATTGGTTGAGAAATAAACCAAATATATGATGTTAGTTAATAAGTTTTGCAAATCTGGCAAAATTTTAGCTTCTGGAATTTCCCAAGTAAAATATTGCACCAATCAATTAAAGCTACTGCAGTGGATTTTAGTAACATATATTGAACCAATTTTCATAAAATTTTACATGAACTTGAACATTTATTCTTTAATTTTCAACTTTGTAAGTCAAATGACAGATCGTCGGAATCGTTATATTTCGCAGATTTTTAATACTATATTTATAAATGGCCAACTGCTACATTCAAAAAATGTTATATTCCACATTGTAATCCTCGTTGGGCACAGACGATTACCGCTGACCAGTTCGTAAATAGGTACCCAGGGCGGAGTTAACCATCGCCAATTTTTTTTCTGGTCTGAAGTCATGAAACGATTTACGTATGGTTATACTAGCCTTCTACCTGGGATTAGCGTAGGCCGTAGACTTAGTTAGACTAAAACTAGACTAGCTACCCTTTTTCAAAACCATTATTTTTCTGGTAGTAGTGAAACTTGGCAGGTAGTTATGATGGTCGTAATTCTCAAAAACAAATTTTCAAGAAAAGCACCTGAAGGAAAAAACTCAAGTAGCTAGACTTTTAATATGATATTTTTTCTTTTATTATCAAGCTATCTTTCCTATTTTTTAGTATCTGTTCGTGATAATGTAAGCTTTCGTAAAGTGTTAATTTCAAATAAAAAATGATATAGATGACTAGATATAGGTCTCTGAAAAGTGTAAAAATGACCAGATTTAATATTAGATTACAGCTTCAAATGTAAGGTTTATTTAGAGTACTTTTTTGAAAAATCATTTTCAACGTGTCCTAGCACAGTTTGCGAATGGACATCAATATCCGACAATTTTAAGGTGGTCCAAAAAAGAAATTAAAAAAGAGCCTATTTTTCCCTTGTTAAATTCTTGATTAGCACATATCCATAAAGCAAAAACTGCCGCGGTTTTCGAAAAAAAACCCTCAATTATACGTATTCAGGTGCCACTTTTTGACCTCTCACAAACAGGCTGCGTGTAGTATTGTGCTATACTTTATTGAATATTAATAATAATTTAATTTATTCAATATTATGCATGCTTGTCAGTGTATAAAAGAATCACTCGCAAACTGCAATTTTAATTAGCAGCGAATTTATATTATATAAGTCATTTACTTATTTTTAGTCATGGTTTAATAGCGAGGATATCCAAAGCTATAAATGTATTCTCAGTTGTATCAAGCATTGCGATACTTTAGTACTGACATGTATTATGATATAACTAAGCCGTAGTACAGTTAGTACTAGGAACCGTACTTGTTAATAAATGCTCCATATGAATGGCAGAAGAGAAGGAGAAGATATTATCAGGCCTACGCCGGCTTATCTTCAAAACCATTATTATCAACAATAAACATCAGGAACTGAAAACGCTATCTAAGATGATTATGGAATTAATGTAAAACAATTATGATCGAGAATACCTTTAAAATTAGGGCTTGTAGGGGGGCGCAAGGCAATAAGAAATACATTGTTTATAGGGCTGTAGATAAATAATGGCTTATTGTACAAGAAAATTTCAAACGCGGGAAACGTTTTATTTATTATTTTTTTTTAAAGTTTATGGAAAAATCGAAAAAAACAATTCATTTGGCTGATTGACTTTTTTAGATATAAAAATTCTTAAAAATAATAAGAGGCGGTTATTGAGAACGCTAGCACTAGATTTTTAAACGTAAAAACATTATTTAACTTTTTTCTTTGGCCACTTCAGAATAGTCAAAAAATTCAAACTTAGCATAATTAAAAGTTGTGAAGTTTCTGTAAACGAAACAAACAAAAATGTGAAAGATTTTTTTTTTCAATTCTAAATAAGTATTCTATGAACTAAATAGAAAAAAAACATTTTGTTCGTCATTTCAAAAAATTCTAACTTGTTCAAAAATGATTTTCTCTGAAATATGATTTGATATTATTATTTGTTATTGAACACTGTATTCATGAAAATTGGTAATATTTTTTGAAGAGCTAGAGCACGTTGTGTTTATAGTAAAATAAGTAGATTGATTGAGGTTGCATAACAATAATTTTAACATTTTTTTCATGATTCAAAATATATATTTTTAATATAGTATCTAAATATAGTTTCCTTTTCGTTAATCAGTAATACTTACAACTAATATACTCTCATATATTACTCACCGCTTATACTGATCACTATACTCATCCCTAATACTCGCCAATATAGTATGTATAATATAATACTCACTTGACTTCTAGAGATCTATTGAATGTTGGACGTAATCGCTGTTATGTCTGTCCAACCCGAAATTAAATCGTATACTGCAATGTACTCCGACACGGCGCGGTGATCAAGTGCGTGCCGAATTTACTACTGAATTACTACAGTATAAACCAGTGGTATACCTGTAGTATACCAAAAGTAGGAGTCTGTAACCCATACGTGGCGCGCCGCCGGGTGGCGGATAGGGGAATGCTCGCTGGAAACAGAGGGTAGGGCTGAAATGAAATAGGCCCTGCGGACCAAACAGAATGGGTGAAGGACACACCGAGAAAAAACCATGACCGCTTCCTGTTGCGGCCCTGTACCGAGGGTTTCTGCTGAATACGGTTACACTACTCAATAAGCAGTCGCAGGTAATGTCCAGGGATAGTCCCGAAGGAAAAACTTCCAAGCCAAGGCGGTAATCCATCGTGCCGAAGGCTGCATGGCACCAGGGGAGTGGTGTTCCATACGGTATCTCTAGGATACCAGGTCGCCTTCTAGAGTATACAGACCTTGCCCTCGCATGCGGGGCTCTGCGGGGGTGGACCTTTATTTCCCTAGCTACTCGTGGGAATTGAATGGAGACTATACAAAATTTGAACCGTAGTGTATGTGAGGAGTTGGGTGGTCCATTGGACGTCATGGTGGAGTATGAAGAGAGTGATGCGAAGGCCGAGATGAGGGCCGACGTTGAGCAAGTTGGGAAGAATTTCAAGGAAATACTTTATTATATTCGTGAGCTGAAAGGAGTGCTGAAAGGGATGAAGGACTTCTCTGACTCAAGAACGAATATGTTTTTGAGAATAAGGGAAGGTATTGAGGCGGCACAAAAGCTGACCGACAAGTTGGCTTATACGACGAAGATAAGTGAAAGCGTTTTCTATTACGTTCCTCAATCGATGAACAATCGGAGGAAGGTGAGAGAAAACATCATCACGGAGCAGTTCAAGGTTGACCTGGAGGAGAGTCGCCTTGAGATGCAGGAGAGAAGGAATGTAAGCCAGACGGGAACTCAGACCGAAGATGCCGAGGAAACTCCCGTCCCCAAACTTGGGAAGCGTGAGCGGGAGCTCACACTGAGTCCTGTCGAGCCGAGCGAACCTAGGCCGGCGATGAAGAAGGCAAAGACCCGCAATGCTGCTGCGAAAGCGACGTCTACGCCCAAAAAGGGAGGAGTAAGTGCTGCAGCATCAGCACAGATGCCAAAAGCGGGGAAGAAGACGAAGAGAAGAGCTCGACCCGAGGCGGTCTTCATCAAACCAGCCGAGGGTCTAAGCTACGCCGAGGTCCTCAAGGACCTCAAGTCGAAGGTGAAGCCGGACACCCTTGGTGTAAAAATCAGGGGTGTCAGGCAAACCAGGAATGGGGAGGTCCTTGTGGAGCTCGGACCTAGAGCAGAGGGCAGGGCCGAATTTTCGGCTGCTGTCAAGGAGGCGGTTGGGGTGGGGGGTATCGTGCGCGAGCTCGTACCCCGTACCGAGATCGAGGTCTTGGACCTCGATCCAACGACTGAAGCCGGAGAAGTAGAAGCGGCTGTGAGAAGCCACTTCCGTAACGAGGGTGTGGGAGAGGTGAAGGTCAGCCTCACGAAAAGACCCTTCAGGGGCAACCTGAAGGCTTCCGTGGAGTTGGCCGAGGAACTAGCCGCGAGGATGGTACGCACAGGACACCTGAAGGTGAGGTGGGTGTCCTGTCGTGTACACAAAAAGGTGGAAAGGGTTCGGTGTTACCGCTGCCTGGGCTTCGGCCATATGGCAGCCTGTTGCTATGGCCCAGACCGCACAAGGGCCTGCTGGAGATGTGGCAAGGAGGGCCATAAGGCTGCGGCGTGCGAATGTTTTCCGCAGTGCTTCCTCTGCGCCACAAAGGAAGATAAGCCCCGGACAGATCATCGTCCCGGGACAATGAGGTGTAGGGCGTTCCGAGAGGCAGCCTTATCGAGGAAGCCTCAAGGACGCGCTACCTAGATGAGCAATACCCAACCAGGATGCCGAAGGCCGACGAGCCCGTTGTGTGGTATCACCACACTACTGAGGACGATGCGTGCATCCTGGTTGGATGATGATCGGAAGAATGCCAAGCTGGCACCCTAAAGTGAAAGTCGAAGCACGACTTAGTGGCCTTACCCCCATGTCCTTGAAGTAATGCGAAAGCGGTTCCGAGGACATGGGTTGGCGGAAAGAGGAGGTGAGTTTAATGGGTATTACCGTTTTTAGGTCGAGTCCCACACTCAGTGCGTAAACGCATTCTCACCCCCTCTCCAAAAAAAAAAAAAAAAAAATACCTGTAGTATACTACATGTATACCTGTAGTAAACCAGTGGTATACAAATGTACTTCTGTAGTACTCGGCTGTGGTTATCCTGTAGTCATCCCTGTAGTACCGTTTCGTAAGGGACAATCCGGATTGATAGCATCCGTCAGACCGTACAAAATACGGACTCAACCGGATGTAATCCGGACTGATGGAATCCATCAGACCGTACAACTTTCAGATTCTACTGGATGATATTCGGATTAATTTCCGTGCTCCTTCGACCGGACAAATTTCGGAAACAACCGGATGGAATCTGGAGGACAAAAACCGGACCATGTAACGGACAATTTCGGACAAATTTCCGAATCCGGAATTTGTCCGAAATTTGTCGGGATTTTTTAGCAGAGTAGTAGCCGTTGTTTTAAAAAAAATCGATGAAGGTATACAACATTCTTGTGAAGATCCTTGTTCTTCAAGTGCACGTGACAATGTACTCAATAGAGTGGAAAAATTGCCCGATAAACAGCAAAATCATATGATAACTAGACTTATAAGAAGAAAAATTACGACTAATATCAATGATAATATTGAGGATGGTGAGCTTGTTTTGAATAATAAAGCAGGTAAGAAGACTCTAGTATCTGTTAAGAAAAAAAAGAATCTGAAATAATCTTCTCCGCTGAAAGTTTAAACTACTTTCAAGCAACAACAACAACATCAACGAATTATATGAAAAAGATGGTAAATTTTATTCGCAGCTCAGCGGGAAAAAAGCAGTGCCTTCGAATTACAACCAACATATGCAAGAGAAGAGAAATAAAACTTGACCTTTAGTTTAGGAGACTCAAAGAGTATACCGAAGGACAATCGAATCGATTAATTATTTCGAAAGTTATCGTGCTCACAGGCAGACATACATATATATATACAGACAGATACATTCGTAAAAACCTGTTTTTTGGGTTCAGGGGGTCTCAAAACGTGGACATTTGACAGAGACCGGGAGGGAGGGGGTCAAAGTTTACACAAATATAATACCTTCTCTAGATGAGAATGTAATAAATAAATAAATATATACATATATATAATTTAAAAAAAAAGTTAAACAACCACCGCAGGGTACCACTAAGAGCAACTGCCATCTAAAAAAAATGTCAATGGCCCCCAGTAGAACCGCGGTAAAATACACCTATGGCCACGTCTCACATCCGTGA